>NW_019379507.1:192257-209834 GCF_000648655.2 Copidosoma floridanum | reverse complement strand
TTTTAAGTACAAAAATTTCATTCATACAATTAATAAGTTTTTAACTTTTAGAAATACGAATGTATAGAAAAACATGTAAATATATAAAAAACATAAATTTATACAAGTTTTTCAATGCGTAAAGAAAGACATTAATTAAAAATTGGTAATTTTATTGAAGTACATAAGAAGAATTATTTATTAAATATTAATTAAACAACATTCAAAACGTGTAGATAATTTTAAAAAATTTACGAAAGGAACTAAAAAATTGGTAAATAATACCATCATGCTATGTATTAATGCTCAATGATATGACATTTTTTATTTAAATTTTATGAACAAAACTGGATAGTAAAATATTACCATACAGTCATTTTTAATATTGAAATATCTATTAGTCATTACTTTATTTATGTAGTGAATTGTGGGTATGGTTCGAAAGATTTGAGTGCATTAAAAAATTTAGCTTAATTCATTCGAATACGGAATATATTTTACGAAGAAAATTTTTCACAAATAAGAATTTGTAGCCTAAATTTGTGTGAAAATTTAATTTTTAGTTTTGCGTTTTTATTTGTGAAATTATTTGAAAATTTATTTCTTAACTACATTTTTTTTGTATAAATCGTTTCTACGTTAATTTAAATAAAAATTTCTATTTTATTTTTTCATCTTAACGTTGCAATAAATAACCTTTAGAGGCTGGGGAAATTTGGGTTCAAACCGACTTTTTTTTACCCAAAATTTATGCATAATTTGAGTAGATAACTCGTTTCAGACACTCGATCTGACAGGTGGTCGAAATATCGACCACCCCCGGCCCGGACGGAAGGCCAATACGAAATTTTTTATTTCTTGCTACTTTAAGCTTGTAGTTACTGTACCTATGTTTTTTGATGTGCTGAGTACGAAAAAAATAGTGAAAAAAATGCTGCACCCATGCTTGACCTTAAAAATCGCGAATTCAAGGTCAAATTAATTCTTTTACGCTATTTTAGCACGCAAGAAGGTGTACCCAATTTTTTTGATGCGCTTATTACAGAACAAATAGTGAAAGAAATCCTAGAGTCACCCTTGACCTTGAAAAGTATAATTTCAGGGTCAAATTGCTTTGTTTGCTATTTCAGCTTGAAGGTTGATATATCCATGTTATTTCGTGCGCTGCAGACCAACGAGATAGTAAAAAAATCTGATATGCATCTACGGTCTGAAAATGATGTCTTTTCCCGAAAGTTTAGTAAACTTCAACCGCATCCAAGTAGATGGACAATGACTTCTCTATTCGAATCTAAAGTAAAGGTGGACAATGCGTTGCAAAAGCAGAGTTCTTTAAAAAAAAAAAAAAAAAAATGGCTCGTGGGACCCACGATAGAAGTGAAACTTCAAGTATCATATATTGAACTCATTTTATACAGAAAATTATGAGAAGCAATCATATGTGTTATTGCTACGAGTTAAGATAGACCAACAATTTCATAAAGATAGACCGCTAATACGAATTTGAGGTTATGTAATCACAACGAATGACACCTCAATTTGTGCGTCTCAATATTTTATTTTCCCTTTAGAATAACCGTAAGAAATCGGTATTTTTGGCCTATTTTGCTTCTCCGTCGAGATATGTCGATTTTTATTATTTTATGAGGTTATGTTGTCATGAAAACACTTTAAATTTCTTCGCGCACATCTGCATTATTAATGTTTAAAGTATACTGTAAGTTATTCGCAATTTATTACTCCAATTTCATAAAGATAGAGCGAAAATACGAATTTGAGGTTATGTCATTACAACAAGTGACACCTCTATTTGTGCGTTTCGATATTTTATTTCTCCTTTAGGATATCCACAAAAAATCGGTATTTTTTGGCCTATTTTGCTTCTCCGTCGAGAAATGACGATTTTTCTTATTTTATGAGGTTATATTATTATAGAAACACTTTAATTTAATTTGTGGACATCTCTATTAATTTTCAAGGTATATTATAATTTTTTCGCAATTTATAACTCGTATGTCAGAAAAGTACAACTAAAATACGAGTTTGAGGTTATTTAATAACAAATAATACCTCGTTACATACACACACACACGCATATATATATATATATATAACGCTTTTTGAGAGAAAACCACACGCGTAACTCTCCCGTTGTCGTTAGAGTTTTGTATTTCTCTTTACATGCGGATTTCCTTATGCGCTCTGAAATGTTAACTTTATTTATATATTAGTACGTATATATATATGCTACTACGTTTGCTCATGCATATGTTCGGATGTGACTTTCCCTCGCTGAGCTTTATCTAATGCCATTCAATTTTCGTGTCTTTCGTGTTCTGCGTATGTGTTCTAAGTGCACACTTATGTGTTNGAGAGAGAGAGAGAGCGGCTGGAGTGGTAGGGATGCACTGCTAGTATAGTATGTGGTGGCAAGGGGGACGCGGAGAGAGAGAGAGAGAGAGAGCAACTGGAGTGGAGGGGGGCTCAGAAATTTCGTGTCGCTCGAAAAAATTCACAACGTGCGATAAGAAGTTTCACTTCAAAAATAGTTGCTCCGTTGAATTTTATAGATGAAACGCTCCGACTTTCGCTCTTAGCGTGACCCAGGACCAACGACGTGGACGTAGCAAAAAAAGATCCTTTTGGGGTGCTTGATTTTTGTGAGTCCACTTGCCTCTCACGTTGGGGTGCTTGATTTTCGTGATTCTCCTAGCCTCTCACATTGGTTGGGGTGCTTGATTTTCGTGAGTCCCCTTGCCTCTCACGTTGGAGTGCTTGATTTTTGTGAGTCCCCTTGCCTCTCACGTTGGTTGGGGTGCTTGATTTTCATGAGTCTCTTTGCCTCTCACGTCGATGTGCTTGACTTTAAGCATGAAGCATGATGCATCACATAGAGCAACATCACATGTCGGACATTAGTACATCGTTCGCCTTACGCAAAGAGCACAAGTGGCACCTTCGGCATGTAGCATGCCTCGGAAAATGTCGGCCGACTAATCGAGTTGGAGATTCATGGTCGCAAGTGTGGTTCTCAGTAGGATCAAGTCTCAATAATGATCTAACAACCTCTAGTCGAAATGAAGGAAATGACATAGGCTCTGCATTTCGCAATTTATATAGAGCATGGGTATTAGATAAACATAGATCAATAAGGTGAAAAAAGAGCTTGCGATACCACTTCATTGTTTTTCGCACTGATTTCGTTATAGATAATTGCCTATCAATGTTATCCACACCGCCCATATTTTTATTATACTCATGATCGCATGTTGGCTTTATAATATGTTCTTTCGTTTGATAATGTTTTTTTCCAGTTGCGCAGAATTCAAGTTCGTGTACACTTGTAATCATGCGAACACTGCGTTTATCTTCCCACTTCATTGCCATCCACGTATCATTATGATCGATTTATACTTTACCTCGAGCTAATTTGTTATCTAGATTTGGCATTCCTTTTCTATTTACCTTCACCGTAACACATATGCCTGTATCACGATCGTGTAAGAATTCTGCTAAAGTAGGAGATGTATACCAATTGTCTACATACATAACATGACCCTCATAAAAATAAGTTTGTAAAAAATGAACGACAATATCACCAGTAATACCCAAACCAAACTTTTGATAATCGGTGTCTGCACCAGTGTAAATGACAAATCCCAATATAAATCCAGTTTTGCAGTCTACTATAAGAAAGATCTTGATGCCAAAACGGTTTCTCTTCAAGGGAATATATTGCTTGAATCGGAGTCTGCCTTCAGGCTTTCGTCTATGCACAAATTTTTACCTGGACTAAGAGTTGCCGAAAATTTGTTATGTAGGTGGTCTATTATTGGCTTTTTTTCACTCAAGGGTGGTTTGTAATTTCTGTGTTATCGTGAAAATGTAAGTTACGCAGAATTTGAAGATATCTATCGCGGGACATTATTTGAGAATAAATTGGAGTGTATAATAAGCGATATGTAGACCAATTACTTTTCAATTTGCCTTTCTGAACATGATCCATTAGAATCGAAAGACCGAGAAATTTTTCAAGCTCATCTTTCGTAACAGCGTTCCAAGATTTCGCGTGTGAAGATTGCACACCATCATTTTGCGTTTCATAGCGATTCGTCTCGTCTATAATATGTTGAAGTAGAGAAGAATCACAAAAATGATTGAAATAATCGATTGAATTATTCCCTGATATAGATATATCTGGATTTATTGTGGGGCTACCTTGAAAGTCTTTTATTGATAGATAAAAGTACGGGTCCTCAAAAAGTTTACTCCCGTTGAAATCATCTCCCAAATCAATGTCATCAATTTCTTCATCGTCTGAGGATTGTTCTTCTGGTTCGGACTCGCCACTACTCCAAGCTTAATTTTCTGCCATTTTTCCAAAGATAAGAATGTGAAATAATAATTAGGTGATATTGTCAAAAATATAGTTATAATGGTAACAAATAAATATGTACGGAGAGAATCCTGATCGTGACAAATTATAAATCAATTGCAGCGATTAGCACCAAATTCACCATATGCAAACCAATAACAAAAAATATTAGGCACCTAGGAGGAAGAAAGTCGGGAGTACTAACTTGCTGGTAATACTGTCATTGATTTCACTTTCACATCTTCAATCCACATTGAAGATGAAATGAGTTTTGCGATGCTATTCACAGCACTATTTTTTCCGCATTAGCGCATCAAACAATGTGTACACGGAGGTATAATTTGGGTTAAAAGAGTGCAAAAGTTGTGTAGTCAGAGTCCAACACAATATCAAGCTTACTCAGTACCAACTGTAAGGCTACTACAGTACGATGTTTGTGTTGATACAGTTTGACGCACCGCTAAGCTGTAAGAGCCCGAAGAGAGGGGGCAAGCGAGCCTAAGGCTTTGGACTCTCTCATGACAATCCTGGAGGCTCGCAGTCTAACGATAAATATAGATGTATACATGCATGGATATAGTCAGAGAGAGGGAAAAGGTGTGCAGTGCTATTTACTAATGTTGTATAAATGTGCATGTGTTTGCATTTCTTTTTTCTTACGACGTGCAAAGCATGGGCTCGCATCAGCTGCGGCCGCTTTAACTATTTACATGCTGTATAGGTTGTTAATGTTTTTCATTAAGTAGTTTATACGTATTAGTGTATTTATCAGCAATGTTAGTGATGATGGTCCTCAGTTCAGTATAATTACGAAAATTAACTATTTTTTTGGTGAAATTTACTTCTCACTTCGGCAAATGGATATGTTATGTTTTGAACACCACTACTATACTTTTCAAGTGACAATAACACTAACGAAACAGTTACGTTGTTTTAAAATGTTACTAAATATTGAGTCTTGCGTATGTGTAAAACTGAATGGTGAAATGTATGTAGCAACTACATATGATCTTTAATTAAATCTTTGTACGAATCTTTTTTTAATGTACAGAAATAAGAACTGTATACAAAATTACTGAGGATATTATTTTTCCTTCAAAATTTATGTTATTTATTTACAATAATTGTTTTTCATTATCTTAAATTAAAAAGATTATAATTTTTAGCCATGCATGTCGCTGTGTACGTAGGTATCATACACGTATATATAGGTATTATACATACAGTTACGTAATACGTATGTGCCTGCACATCTCAGACTCTTTTTCTGTCTGTGTATATATCTATATTTATCGTCAGGCCATGAGCCCCCGAGATTGTCATAAGAGTCCAAAGCCTTGGGTTCGCTCGCCCCCTCTCTTCGGGCTCTTACAGCTTAGCGGTGCATCAAACTGTATCAACACAAACATCGGACTGTGAAAGCCTCATTGCGTTGAACTGTATTAGTTCAGTAAGTGTACGAGCTCTCTCAACCTAAATTATACCTCCGTGTATGTACAAAATTTGTGGCCAAAACAGGGAAAAAATAATTCAACTTCGAAATGACAATTTCAAAGATCAGTGATGCCTCTACGGCAGCTTTCACTGTTTTTTTCGTACTCAGCCTATCGGAAAACATAGGTATACCGACATTAAGTGCAAAGTGGAAAAAAATTTTTGGACCTTGAATGGGCGATTTTCAAGTTCAAGAATGCCTCTGCAGTACCTTTCACTACTTTTCCTGTAATTAGCGCATCAAAAAACTTGGATATACCTACTTTCGAGCTACAATAGCGTAATAAAATTAATTTAATCTTGAAATGGCAATTTTTGAGGTTAAGGATGACTCCACGATTTTTCTCACTATTTTTTCCGTGTTTAGCGCATCAACAAACCGGGGTATACCAACTTGAAGCACAATATATTCAAAAAAAGATAATGACCTTGAAACGAGGATTTTCAAGGTCAAACCGTGTCTAGGATTTTTCTTACTATTTTTTCCAGAATTAACACATCCGATTCCATCCATAAAACATCAAATACTTTAGATGACTTAGGTGGTCAAAATATCGACCACCCCTGGCCTTTAAAGGATAATTGTCCGTACGAAAATAACGGTTTTTTTTAAATATAAACCTCTGCTATCAAAACTTATTATCGGCTTAGTCACCGGGACCACCCATATATAGGGATATATTGCCACATCATTTCCAAACTCTTAATTGATATCATACCTAATTATACCATGGGCACAGTATGAGTGTCCCCAGTGAAACACCTTGCTAGTTAAGCTGGCACTCTATGCATCAATGGTGCATCGGGTCCAGTCGCCACTCTGTAGCCTTTCTCCGAAGAAGACTCCGTATTTTGGGACGTCCACTTCTCGTCGGTTAAGCTAGCGCTTTCTGCCAAAGCATCGGATCCAGGCTAATTAGCATCCCCGCAGAAGCCCCATGTTTTAGGGACCAACCCTCGCCGGTAAGGCTAGAGATCCCTGCTTGGCATTGGATCCGCTAATTCCTATATATAGTCCTAACACTGTTACGCATTCCCTCAGGCTCTAAGACCTGTGGAGCAAGGAAAAAACCCCAGATATACCCTGACGGAAAATTCCACAGAAAAACCCGCCCCAAAACAGCCAGGATTGTACAAACTTCTTCCGATGAAAACACTTTTTTAAAACAGAATTGAACCCACGACCCCTACACGGCGTTATATCAGTATCAAATACGCTTACCACTGAGCCAACGCCGCTTTTTACCTTGAGACTTATTTACTTTCTAACCTTGTACCATTACGTAAATCGTCAGCTATGCTTAAATTTCTGATCAACATTGCTCGATAGTTTTTAAATTATGTTCATGGGATGGTGGGCCTTTACGAGTACTATTTAATATCTCAGTTGGAAGGTCAATATAAATGTTACCATCGAATTTATCAACACTTTTAACGTTGCGTAATCTATGTTGAAATACGTTTTTATATATCTCTTTATTTGATTAAGAATCTTACTGTTCGAAAAATAAGTATATTTATCATGAGATGTTAGTATTACATTATTTATCAAACAATCATTGTTTTCAATGAAAATTTATTTCACGAACATTTATTGTTTTTCATTTTACAGGAATATTAAATGTCTTCAGGTTTTTATTTTCAATATTCAATATTTTTAAAAATTACTCATTTTTTAATTGAATGATTTCAAACAATTAATTTTAGTTTACTAAAATAAAATAAAAAAACGGTGTTTACATAGTTTCCATATTAATCATATTTTAATTACTGTTTTTTGTAACCAGTAGAATTTAACGAAAAACTCATGAAATTATTTTGTTTCCAACATTAATTTCCGTGTTTCATAGATTGCTTAAGGTTTCACTTATTATTTCTAAAGCGCTTTTATACTAATAAAAGCCTTATCCCAAATAATTAAATCAACATTTGCCAATTTTCTTTTTTCTGATGCTGGTCTTTAAAAAACATGAAACACGCTTCGAACTTAAAGGTAAATGAGAAGTTTTATAACTGGTCGTTCTATTTGGGAGTAAAATAAAGGCAACACCAGTCTAAGCCATTAAATAAATTGTTGCACTCTAATAAAAAAAAAGTATAACTATATTTTACATAAAAAGGCTTTTCCTGATTCTTTGGGACCATCTATAACGCAAGTGTTATCTTTCTCTTGACAAATAGTTATGAAAAGATTTTTCTCATCAGTATTGAAATAAATATATATAGATTCAAACATGTGTTTACGGAATTTACTTCTTTAGTTGTTGTTTTGTAAATTGTTTTGGTATAGGTAAATTGAATGAATCACAGCATTTGTCTTCTAATTCTAGAATTTGACTTATTTGTAATAGTGCACGGTTATCTTTATCATTCGCAAAACTTTTAAGAAATATTCTTGGTATTTTTTCTAAATTTTATCACATTAAATAATTTCAGAAATCAAAACTGCGAAAAAAACTTTCTTGAACTGAATATTATTAATTTATGAGTCAAGTTCATGTGTAAACATAGGTATTGTAGTTTAAGAATAAAATGATTTGTATTTTTTGTTGATTTTAGTTTTTAAGTTGTCAAATTATGTTGCATCCTTTATTTCGTTCAAAATGAATTAAAAAAAGAAAATTGTTCATGATACATAGTGTTGACAATAAAACTGTTCAACTGATTAATACAAATATTTTTAATGTTAACATGATAACAGACAAATTATTTTTGTAGGTATTAAATGATACTATGCGAACAAGTTTAGTGTTAGTACAAGTCATTTAACTTACTCAAAATGCACAATGTTGACGAAAGCTTGATATGCATTTCATGTGGTTCTATTGGAAATCAACGTAATTTTTATTTAGAACAAAACTTGGACAAAAAAGTCTAGTATTCTTAACGAATTTCCGAATTCATGTTACATTAAAATTTAGGATTTCTTATCTAGATAAAGCAACATATAACTGTTAATAGAAAAACAAAGCTTGTCTTTATTATAAAACTCATTTATTAAAACTTTGACTTTGTGACTTAAGGTAAAGGTCTATTTTTGTAGAACCTGCCCTTATCTATGGAACATAAGAATTCATGTATTTGTCATGTAACTCACTTGATAAAAAATTGTGATAGTAGTATTTTTTATTCATCTTTACGAATCGACGAGAAACGTTTCATTTTTCGTAAAATAAACAACCAATTTTAGAAATGATTCTATATATAAAGACAAAGTCAAACCTAACTTTCTCTTTATATGTTCAAATTATAGTACCAAATTTCAATGGTTAATTTATATAATTCTTGTGAACAAAAAACGTTTGAACTGTTTCTGTTGAAAACAATAACATTATATAAGTAAAAAAACTTTAATTAATTTGAAATACTATACTGAAGTCTAGTTTTTTAAAAAGTTTCACAAGTAGGAACATAAATATAAAACAATAGTTACTTTGTTTCATAGTTATGTACATTTTGGTATTATAATCTTTTAAAAAATTATGTAAATCAACCATTAAGAACTGTATTAAAAAATTGGAATAATAGCGCACCAGTAAAAACCAAAACTTCTACCGTTAAAGCTTACAATTAGGAAAAAAAAATGAAACAAGCAAGTATAAAGAAGTCTGTGGTCATAATAGCCGAATACAGCTCAATAATTGTCATAGTGAACGCTTACTGTAATGAAAATTGTTTTCTGTATAATATAAGAAATAAAAATGATGAAAATTCTGTATTTATCGTTATTCTTGGATTAAAAACTCAATTTAAAAAGATAAAAATTTTAGTTTCTTTAATTATTATATTATGACCTTACCTTCATACAAGTAATCAAATTTGGCGGAAATCGCCACCCAATATTATTTATTCGTTACCAATTAATTTGTTTGTATTAGACCAGTCTTAATACACGTACTATCAAAGATTTAAAAAACTTTTTGTATTATTAATGCTTTTCTCCTAATAATGACATCAATCTCGCGTTATTTTTCAAATCTGATATTTTATTCTGAATTGGATTATTGGGATAGTTTACGGACTTCAGTGACTGTTTACCTTGGGGCGGTTACGTGTCTAAAAATACTAGATAACGTATAATTTAGTTGCGCTGTAGATAAGCTAAATCTGTATTAAAATTATTTGAACAGCTACATACGTATCTGTAATGTATGTTTTTGTGGTTAGCCTGTTGGTCAGTAATTCTTTAAGTATTTTCATTTAATGTTTTTTTAATGTATGATTCTTAAAATTTTCATGAATACTAAAGAATTAAGGTTAGTTAACGTACTCATTTGCAAGATTCAATAGTCATCGGAGGGTTGATGCGTGGAGCACGTAGGGGACAGAGCCTCACTAGTTATACAGGGCGTTCTGATTTTGAGCCCGGAAAACTATACCACGAGATAAAGCTCATCAAAAGCTCTTGAAAAGCTTTTTACAAAATTTGGATTCGATGGATAATTAACGAGATATTGTTGATTTAATAATCGATCAATTCCTCTAATCACAAAGCACTTAGCCTCAGGAGGCGGGGCCTAAGGATTCTGGAGGGGCGACTACGCATAGCTAAACTCTTTTACGGAGAAGGTGGTAATAGGTATGCCAGGAGACAAGGTTACCGACTGCAGAGATTTGATCAGTTACCGTACCAGCGCAAAATTCAAATAGCAAGGCCGAAGTATTTTAACCGGAGATCTGATTTTTGAGAAATGATTACGCACGTCCACTACGCTTATATATACAGTGCATATTTTTTTCTCGGTAAATTTCACAGAGAAACAATTCAATTCAAATTTTTTTGAACATGCATCGCCTGATAAAAAAAACCAGAATGTGAGAGAGTCTCATGCGTTGAGCTCGAATACTCGAGATTTTATTAAATTACGGAGATAAAATTTTAATTTTTTGTATACTGTAGAAGAAGCTCATTTCACGCATTTACTTGGTCCAATTTTTTTATTTCATCAAACTTTTTAGTCTGATTTACGAAAATAAAAAAAATAAAAAATAATAAACCAAATTACGATTAAGCAAGACATGTGCGTTTATGGGGCACACCTCTCTAACGTGTAAGATTTTACTAAAAAAGGATCAGTAATTAATCCATACGAAGCTTTATCGTGTGAGAAATAACAGCTACATTTAGAAACTAGAGAAAATCTCACGCTTTCAGCACGATGGCTCAGCGCGAATCAGAATGCTTATTTTTCCATCTACGTGTCGATAGGTCTTGAACCTCTTGGTATCTGGAGTACCACATGACTATTTGAAAAAAAAGCAAGAAAATTCCGCGCATCAAGCTAGTTTATTTATCAAAAATCTTCTAAATCTAGAGCTTTGATTATCTAATTTTAAAACATAACTATTCTTATGCCCTCCAACGTCATAAGCACTAAAAGTTCAAGTAGGCGAAAAGGTAATCATTCGTGCTGAGCCATCGTGCTTAACGTGTGAGATTTTCTTGCGTTCCTTAATTTACTTGTAATTTTTCAGACGATAGAGCTTTGTATGGATTAAATGCTGATCCTTTTTCAGACGATAAAGTTTGACAAAATGCATAAAATTTGACCAACTAATAGCGTGAAATGTGCTTCTTCTTTTTTTACACTTTTTTTTTATCTTAAAGTAGTGTCAAAATTTTGTAAATTTTTTTCCATAGATAAAAAAAAAAAGTAAACAAAAATAAAAATTGGGGCTTCTGCCAGTCAATTACTCTCACCATGTTGGACCTTTCCGCCTACTTGAACTTTTAGTGCTTATGACGTTAGAGGGCATAAAAATAGTGATGTTTTAAAATTAGATAATCAAAGCTCTAGATTTAGAAGATTTTTGATAAATGAACTAGCTCGATGCGCGGAATTTTCTTGCTTTTTTTTCAAATAGTCATGTGGTACTCCAGATACCAAGAGGTTCAAGACCTATCGACACGTAGATGGAAAAATAAGCATTCTGATTCGCGCTGAGCCATCGTGCTGAAAGCGTGAGATTTTCTCTAGTTTCTAAATGTAGCTGTTATTTCTCACACGATAAAGCTTCGTATGGATTAATTACTGATCCTTTTTTAGTAAAATCTTACACGTTAGAGAGGTGTGCCCCATAAACGCACATGTCTTGCTTAATAGTAATTTCGTTTATTATTATATATTTTTTTTATTCTCATAAACCAGACTAAAAAGTTTGATGAAATAAAAAAATTGGACCAAGTAAATGCGTGAAATGAGCTTCTTCTACAGTATTCAAAAAATTAAAATTTTATCTCCAAGTAGCTCAACGTTAAAAGATCAAGAGTTTTACTGAGTATTCGAGCTCAACGCATGAGACTCTCACATTCTGGTTTTTTTTATCAGGCGATGCATGTTCAAAAAAATTTGAATTGAATTGTTTCTATGTGAAATTTACCGAGAAAAAAATATGCACTGAATAAGCGTAGTGGACGTGCGTAATCATTTCTCAAAAATCAGATCTCCGGTTAAAATACTTCGGCCTTGCTATTTGAATTTTGCGCTGGTACGGTAACTGATCAAATCTCTGCAGTCGGTAACCTTGTCTCCTGGCATACCTATTACCACCTTCTCCGTAAAAAAGTTTAGCTATGCGTAGTCGCCCCTCCACAATCCTTAGGCCCCGCCTCCTGAGGCTAAGTGCTCTGTGATTGGAGGAATTGATCGATTATTAAATCAACAATATCTCGTTAATTATCCATCGAATCCAAATTTTGTAAAAAGCTTTTCGAGAGCTTTTGATGAGCTTTATTTCGTGTTTTGTTTACGATTAATGCTTTACAATATTAGCTTTACAATGACACATATTCCATTAGTGTTGAAAATAACTTCTCTCAGTGTACGAACGCTGGGACGTGGAGAGACTGTCGCGTGCTGTTGAGAGAAGATAATATACGTACAGGAGGTATAGAATGACAGTCAAGAGAGGCGGTGAGAGGGCTTAACCCATATTTGATGGTGTTAGAAACCACGGAGAAATAAAATAAATTTCCCATTATTGTGTGAAGGAAAGCTGTTGAAGGTGGTAGTATGGAAGAAAGTGTAAATAACCCACTAAAATAACTGTATAGTATCGAGACTCGAATCTGTTAAAAAAGTTACCTCAAGAATTAAGTAGTCCAGAAAAATTTATTAAACATATAAATTTAATAGATTCACCAAAATTTGAACTACTATGCAATGGCGATGGTAAAGACTAAAATTATGGTAAAAATGATGCTGATAATGAAGAAAAGTATTTTTACATGGCATTACTAATTTATTTCTTTAATTTTTAAAAAATTTTTACGATTGTGCAGACATTACATTAATGAAAAACTATTAGATAAGCAGTACGATAAAAAATTGGTCCATGTTATAATTTAATTTTGAAGATAATGAAGAAAAACAAATGTAAGTTTGTTTAATTGATAAAATTTTTTATAATGTACTTTTTCTTATTGTACACATTAAAAATAAAGTTAATAACCATATAAATAAACAGTTTTATTAATTTATAAATTCTAATAAGTAACTACTTTACGTTACTCAGAAGTAATTAACCATTAATATGCGTCGTAAGCTGGTGGTTTTGAAAACATCTCTTTTCTTTCTCCTTTTTTATATTGCAGTATGTGCTGTTCTCTCATTAACTTGACTCGCTGTCTTTGTTTTGGATTTAGCAAACACTCTCTTAAATCAGATAATAAGTCTTCACATTTTTTCATTCCTTTTTCGATGCCATAAACATCCAAACAGTCTGATAATCTCATTTCAAAATCTGCGCAATGAGTCAATTGTGCATCTATAGAAGGTGAGAATGTATTTGATCCACATTTTATAATCGGTTGAATATTAAGTTGATGATATGCCCTAAAACAGCAAAAAATTAATTAACACAAGAAGTAATGTAAACTTAAGTTTATTTGTCTTTTTTCGGAATCATTCTAGTTTTATCTCATAACTTTATGAAACTTATGCCTAAAAAATTGTGCTTACTTAGTAAATTTTAAATGAAGTTTATTTTTCCAACTTTGTGAAATTGATCTCAACCATACAGAAGCACACAAGATTATGTGAAATAATAAAAGCTAAGCTATGCATTCATCTTTAACTACAGAAATACGAAGCAATATTTTGTACTATTCTTTAGGTATTGCTACTTAGAATCTCGCTGTTATAATTAATATTATGTATTTTCATTATAAAAGATGATTATTTACTTCTAAGTAAAATACAGATTAGTCAAAGAACTTTAGAGTTAAATTATTTACGTATTAGCCTCTTAGCCAGAAAAAATAGAGAGATCGTGGGTTTGAATCCTGACAAAAAATATCAAGATTTTGTTCTCGAGCCTTTTCAATACGATTAGTGCCCAAGATATCGGAAAACCACTCATTTGAAAACAAATATTGGATTTTTAGGTGATGTCTAATATAGGGCTCTTTTTTGAAAGGAAGTTAATACTTGGCCAGCTTATCAGTAAATTTACTATAAGTTTTTAAAATGTTGGAACACTAAGTTAAATAGTTCAATGGAAAGAAATCTGATGGGATCTTTGCAAGGGGCCCGTATAAAATACTCGTATACTTAAGAAAAAAGAATGGCAATTAGAAAAGAAAAAAGTTTTAAGATGGTTGACGTTTGGAATTAAGAATTCGTAAAAATTCTGGAGTAGGTAAACGAAGAATCTAAATACTATTTTACACGACTGTACAGATAAGTCAAAGTCAATACATTAAAAAAAAAAGTAGTAATAGTACATTATGTCACTAGGGCACAAAGTACAAACTTGAGCGCGATTTTTTTATGTTGGTGCCAGAGTTGTGTATAATGTTTTTCTTATCGAGGGCGCAAAGTGCAATTTTGCGACCGTGGGCACACTTTGCGCCCGGTAAATAACTTTGGACCCTAGAGCAGAAAAGTGCTTTGGGCCCAGAGCGCACAAAAAACTTTTCTGCCCATGGGCCCAAAGTGATTTCAAGGGCGCAAATTATGGCTTGAGGGCGCAAAGCGGCAGTTGCACTTTGGGCCCATGGTAAGCAAAAATAAGTTTTGTCAATTGGAAAAACACCTAGCTGTGAAAACTAACCTGAAACAGTGCCATCTACACTGTTAATGCCATGCACCGCGCATGGCGTACACATATAACTGAACGTCCGAATGCAGGATACCATGGGAGTGAATGAGAACCAGGTGACTGAGGATGACCCCTGACAGCCACAGAGCTGTGTCCATCAAGCCTTTGCGAGACGAATACAGTACCACACAGGTGTATTCACGATAGGTGCACCACACTTTATACAGTAAGCTGCGAATTGCGCAGCTACAGGACTACGCACAAGCGTGGAATAGTACTCTACAAAAGTGGCAGTTGGTGCTGGCCATCGTTTTTCAATATGTGATGTTAGGTAACACGAGTATATAGCCTGTTGTAGACCGCAAAAAGTGTTTTAACATTATTTTAAAGCCTTTTTGACAACTAAATTGAGGGTTTTTAGTATTAAGAACCAAATCATTATTTATCACACTCGATCATTACTGCAAATTGTTCAAATTGGAAACAGTTTATTATAGGCTATGTGCATATTTTAATAATACGTTCGAATTTTTTAGTGAAGGGTGGAACTTGTAGATTCATTATACAAACAAATAAATTTAATTTTTGTTCGTCACAAACCAGCTGTCAGCCTTAAGGCCTTATTTGCTCTTACTTACAGTATACTTTTCTTTTAAATTGTTGACTCACGGTTGTGATGTTAGGTTTCACTGAGCGATACGTAGGAAGTTGTGTTAATCATATTTGCAAAATTTTAACTTACTCTTGCACTCTATATTACACAATGCAAGCCACATATAAATAATATTACATATACAAACTTGTCATGTGTTAGCGTCTGTTCAAAATGAGATTACTTAAGATTATTACTATTTTTTTTTTTTGTTTAACGATGGACTCTGAAACTCTGCAGATTCGGGATGCAGCGCCAAGAGCAGATAGTAGTGACCATTACAAATTATACTACTTCCATCACAAAAACTTTCAGTCTCAGAATTAATTTGTAAATACTACACATGTCAAGAGAATGGGGTTAATCTGTAGAAAATGCTTAAAATTAAAATAATTTGTCAAACAAATAACAGCATAAAGACTCTAAGGTATTAGGTTTCTTAGGGTTAATCGCTTAATATATAAGGAACTCGTTTTATAATTAAAAGTGCGTAGTCTATAAAGTTCAAATTTATTAGATATTTTATTCTTAATTGACAATTTACAAGATACAAGTTACTTATTCAGTGCATTATATATGCTTAATTTAACTATAATTGTGCATAAATCATTCTTGCTCCATGCAGAAGTGAGATCCTGCGCCCTCTGCTCTCATAAGTAAAAAATCCAACATAAAAGGTCACTTGTTTCAAGCCTTTGGATAGGTTAATGGGCTAAGTAGTTAATGAATCTACCTCTAGTATTTGTTACACTATACCTGCGGTATAATAAGATGTGCTATGGTACTCTGGAATTTCTTTAGACGCTATTGTAACACTTCACTATAGATGTTGTACTGCTTTAACACCACAGTAACACCAGAGATTAGAAGGGAGATTGCCAGCGCCTATTGTAGAGAGTGTGTCGCTTTTCTTCCACTGTTTTGAGCGCCCCGTCGCGGCAAATCAGCCGAACTATGCGCACGTTTCAGCAGCGGAGGAGAAGACCAAATTGTGCGTACGATAGGTACCTAGTAGAGGGGGAAGGAATATGTGCGTATACACGGGTATAGCTAAATATGTTTTGTATTCTAGCTGCCTCGGCTCTCGGCTCCCGGCTCTCGCAGCTTGCAGCTCTCGCATGCATGCGTATACCTATATCTATTCCTGATGTGATGTTCCCTCAAAAGCGGTTTTGAATGTTGGACAGTTATTATATGTCCGGTCATATATTATTCATTAAATGTGTATTAAATACTTGTACAGCTAAATACTGAGTTTTCCTCGTATAAAATAAAAAATTGAGTAATAAAAGCGTAAGCCCCGATAATTAATGTAACTTCTTGAAACTTGATCTCTATAAAATAATCATTTTTACAACTTGAATAATTTATGTTTTTATAGATTTATCAAAATTTAGCGCATTAAAAATATCAGAATAATACACACACGCTTCACTTTGATTTTTAAGTTTATTCAATAGAGAATGACTTTTTCTGTAATTAAAAGTCATTCTTCAACACATGTAACTTTTCTAATAAGAATAAGTAATTGTGAAAATATGTAGAAAAATAATTCTACTTGTAGGTCAAACTTTAACACAATTATCAATATAAAGAAAAAATAGACTAATACTGAAACTTAAACCCTGGAGCTTCACGATAAACATGTGTCACTTTAAGTGCTTAGGGAAACAGTACGTAGGTAGTCGAGGTAGCTAAGTACCGCATCGTGTACTTTTGCTTTGAGCATTCTGGGGTTCAAATCTCGCCCGCAGCGGAATTTTTTTTTATTTCTAATAAGAATAAGTAATTGTGAAAATATGTAGAAAAATAATGATTCTACTTGTAGGTTAAACTTTAACACAATTATCAATGTAAAGAAAAAATAAACTAATACTTAAACTTAAACCCTGGAGCTTCACGATAAACATGTGTCACTTTAAGTGCTTAGGGAAACAGTGCGTTGGTAGTCGAGGTAGCTAAGTACCGCATCGTGTACTTTTGCTTTGAGCATTCTGGGGTTCAAATCTCGCCCGCGGCAGAATTTTTTTTTTTT
>NW_019379507.1:151305-168173 GCF_000648655.2 Copidosoma floridanum | reverse complement strand
TGTATTTGTAAGGTCTCAATTGAAGCTCGTACATATTTTTTTTTAATTTTACTTGTAGTTTGAATTTAATTATTGCATTTCAATATAGCACCAGCAGTGAGTTGCTTAGTTAGAGGTGCTATGTTATCACTTATTCATGCAGGGGTGAATGAACCCAATTTTTGTCACATTAAATTTCACGGGTAGAAAGAAAAAAAATTATTCTCTTAGGGAGAGCTCGTTAAATCTTTAAATCACACAACTATCTAGTGTGTGTATGTGTATATGTATATATTTTTTTATATTATAGTGCTCTACGTCCGGCTCTTTTATTAAAAAACTACTATAGGCACTTAGCACTTTGGAGAAGGAAGGGAAGGAGGATGGGAGGCCTCCCATTACTGGAAGGGGGGTAGGGGGAAATTAGGCAATTATGCTGCGAGGAGGTCGCCTAAACCCTCCGCGAGGAGCATTGCGTGGTGAAAAAGCACATGTGAAAAATCACAGAGGAACTTGCCCGATAATTCGCACTGGCCGGGAATCGAACCACGATCTCCCGCGTGCCAATCCACGACCTAGCCGACTGAGCCACCGCACGCTCTATTACATATAATTAAGGCATTTGTAAATGGAGCTAGCGAGTTGGCAAACTTAGCTCAGAAGGTGCTAGAGGTGGTGACTAATTCTAACGTAGTGAAAAATAGTTTACAACAAGTATATACATGAGGTCTGTTGAAAAAGTATCGAAAATTATGTTTTTTTTTAATAAGTATTTATTTATTCATGAGTATCTGTTATTCTTTTCAAAGTTATTTTTCTCTGATATGATACACTTATGCCAACGTTTTTCTTAAATCTTACAATTGTCTAGTACTTGAAGAAATCCTTTTTGTGTGATTGTTTTTAGCTCGTTCTCTGATGACATTTTTATCTCCTTTATCGTGGTGTAGCATCATCCTTATATGAGCCTCTTAAGTTTGAGAAACAGGAAAAAATTACAATGGGTCAGGTCTGTGGAACACGGTGACTGAGACAGAATTACTGTATTATTTTTGACTGATAATTTGCGTACGAGCAACGATGTCTGAGCAAAAGCGTTATCAAGGTGCAAAAGCCAATTTTTTTTCTTCCACATATCTAGGCATTTTTGACGCAGTGCTTCGCGGAAATCGCACATAAGTTGCAGATAAAATTTTTTATTGACCATTCTACTCTGTGACGACAAATCATAATGTATCAAAACCCTGTAATCCTATCTTGAAAAAATGATGGGTCACGTGATGAAGCCTGTTTATTCGTCGTGTCATTGGCTGAGACTGATCAAGCGCAGGTAAATTTGAAAATGAGATTTTGAAAAATCAGTGAAAAGTTTATTTAATTTGTAAGTTGATAAATATTACAACATTACGTGTTGCGACAAAGATATAATTATTGTATTTTTCTTTAAAAATACAGAAACCAAGTGTTTGATTAAATTTTGGGGGTTGGCGCGTGGAGCACGCAGGGGGCGCAGCTCCCTAGTTGAAGAAAATTGTGATAAAAATCTTTACATTTGACCAAACCTATCTAATAATTTAACGGTGTTTCTACAATTAGTCAATACTATTAACTTCAGTTTATCAATTGTTTTTGTCTGTTGTTGACGTGCTTGGGCTTCCGGCAAGCTCTGTATAGTTCACATCTTCATGGCTCTCTGGAAACATTTTGTAACACCGATAAACGTTACTCTTGTCCAAGGTTCTTTTAGCATGTACAATACATTTATGACCTTGACAGCATAAGTGAGAAATATGGCTACCAACATAACGTCGTACAAAAATTGAAAATCAAGTACACGTAGCCCATGGATATTCAAAATTCGTGATGCTTTTTGAACATATCACGTAAACATGCATAGAAAATGATTAACGCAGGCAAATAAAAAGGGCTATTGGAATTTTGTTTACAATATCTATTAAGTATGCTGGCAGCCAGCGTCATTTTTTGATGTTAATAATATGCATCTTCAAAGTACGTAAGGTTTGCATAATTTTCCATGTATTGGCATTTCAGAGTCTGCGAAGGTTGGTTAGGGTCAATAGAGTCGATGAGGGGCGGGGCGAACAGTGGTCGAAATTCTCAAAATTCATGCTTCCAATGAATTTTTCTTTGATTTTATTAATATTTTTATTTTTAATACTGTTTCTAAGCCATGAGAATCAAATTCCCGCAGATGTGTCACGCCTTAGTACAAATTTTGTGTATTATTATAGATTCTCCTATATTATATAGTTTTTTGTGTTTGTGCAAACCTCCTATAGACTCCTATTAACCCCAACCCCCTCAAAATAAGGTGAAATTTCGTCATTGTCTTCCATATTTCGGCTTAGCTCACTTTTTGTCTCGATCTCTCTACCATCCCTCAACATCCCTTCACAGTAACCTCGCCATACCCTCTGAAGAATTTTTCTTAACCCTCACCACCCCCTGCAGCCCTCCACACCATTTTTGTGGAATCTAACTAAAACTTTAATAACCATTACGGACGCTGACACCTACCCACATACCTATACGTATACATATTATTTCATTTTACAATTTATTTTATAAGCAAACCACGATAAGAAATGAATCATGGAAATAGACTAATACATACATGTACTTTCGTCAGTTGACATTATTTGTTGGTATTATACATATTAATAATATAGTGAATGTATGGGGACGACGTTTTCGTTATTCCGACTTACATTACTTTTTATGAAGACATCTAACAGCTCTCTACCTACTTGAAACATACTTGAAAACTAACTTTTGAATACATTTTTTTTCAATTATACTTTTACACTGCTAAGGACGCAAATAAATGCACTTTCTACATACTTCTAAGTGATAATTAAGTCATTTATATAACAAAGCGTAGGATTATGAATAAATTTATTTCGACTTTATTTTGATTTATGCATAAGTTTAAGGTCTTTGGTGCACTAAATTTCTTTTAGTAATGTTGATGATAAACGATGTTCAAAATTTTATTCGTCTATGTCTGACATGATACTAATAAATGCATGAATTTGAATAATATTTAAACATTCAACAATACAAACCATGACAGTTTTGCTCTATTAAGAAGGTAACTCACAGAACCAGTCGAGTACTTCGTAGTACTATTTACTGTGATAATAGATGAATACATGTTTATAAGGAAGTTTTGTAATTATTCATATATCACGTAAAGTATAATAAAATTAAAATAGTCTTTGTTATTAAAACTTGAGAAATTAAACATGTACGTAAAGCTTAAAGCAGTAGGTTCATTCAAATGCAGTTAACTCATTCCCATCGGAATTTTATTGAGAGAAAGAAGTCTTTATACTTAGTGTATTATTGAATAAAAGAGAAGAATAAGATCAAAGTATCCTCTTTATACTATCACGGGAGGAATATCAGGATTTTCATAAGTTACAAAAATGGGAGATACATGCAAACAGTTTCTTAATATTGCACGGAGAGGTATATGGTCCTATTATTGACAGTCTAAGGAAAACTTTCAAAAAATTCACGTAATAATGAAATCATACTAAATTATTTTTTCGTAATTTAAACAAATATCAATAGTTTATCTAATTAACTGCAAGAGTTAATTTTTCTAAATTGAAAAATCTGTGATAAGTATTTTTTATCGATTAAATAAAAAAATTTTTTTTTAGCTCTATCATCAAGCTCCAAGACCGTCAATGTATCTTGCAAGGTTGTGATTTAACAATCAGTGTAATGTGCTCGTGTGCGAGACTTGGCTCTGTAACACGCCCAGTTGACGTGAGCGGAAGGGAGAACAAACGATGGAAGAGAGGGACGCGTCGTTTGAAAATTAAAAGGGGGATTACAGATAGAACAGAAGGGTTCCGGCAGTCCGGAAAGCAAGGAGTCAAGCCACGGAGCCATCCGGGACATCGCTATTCGTGAGGGTCGTAAGTTGGTGCTAGTATGTTTTATTTTCTGTTCTCGTCATTTAATTTTTTTGGATATTTGAAAGTCAGTCACGAGAGAACACACAGATTCTGTGCGGAAAACTTACGTGTGTTCCGATCTTCGTGAGATTTCTGGTAGATCCGTGCGGGACGTTGTATTGAGTATTAAACCTCGTGCTTGTAATCGAGTTGTCTTAAAGCCTTTCTTGTACATGTGCTTCACACAAAACGAAAGGTCAATTAAACCTCTCGTCCCCTCACGTGCACGAGGGACCTGCGAAACAGGGCCTAAGAGACATAAGACAGCCACGGAAAGATGGCGCTCAAATGGCAGATTCTATTTTTTCTACCAAACGCATACCAACTTCTTAAAAACGCGCGAGGTAGGAAAAGTGTTCATTTTTTAGACTCTAAATGATCTTCATTTCATATTTTTCTATCTTAAAAAAACAATGGGTCACGTGATAAAGCCTGTTTATTCGTCAAATGATTGGCTGAGACTGATCAAACCTGGGTAGATTTGAAAATGAGATTTTGAAAAACCAGTGAAAAGTCATTTCAATTTGTAAGTTGATATCACTTATAACTAAAGCGACCGATAAGCGTCACGGGTCATGTGGGGATAGGCGCTTGAGTTACTATTATATTAACTACAAATAATGAAAGCGACCGGTAAGTGCCCCGGGTTGTGTGGGGCTAGGCGCTTGCGTTATTATTTTATTTATTATAAATAATTAAAGCGACTAGTAAGATTTTTATCGATAAATTAAGCAGCCAGTTAGCACCCCGGGTTGTGTGGGGACAGGCACTTGCGTTATTATATGTGTTTTATTAATAATTGAAGCAGCCAGTAAGTTCCCCCAGGTAGTGTGGGGATAGACGCTTGCGTTATTATTCACATGGGTAATAAGTCTTCCCCTACACTTCTGCTGTAACTCTGCTCTGATTGGCTTTGGAAATTTTCCGACGGAAAGTTCCGATAGCGGTGGGGGTATGATGCGAAGATCCTCTTTGCCAACACTACCCCCAACCCATGTTGAGTCTTATAGAATCAAATAGTACCCGTGGCAGCCACCGATGACACCACACCTCCGTTTCCATAAAACTCTGTGTTAAAGTGACGGCCAGCGCCAGCCCTCCCCTCCAACATCATGCACGGAGCCAATACTGTAGACTAAGTAAACTATACGGTCTCATCCCGAACAAAAATCTTGTTGACGCGATCGAGAGGCCCTCTAGAGGATACCTAAATAGTTTATAAAGGACCTACTGAGGCAAAGAAACGCGGCCAACAGTTGGTCCTCTTTAGGTATCCTAAAGAACTGTGTACCTAACTAAACTTGAAGAGTCTCTAGAGTTAAAAAAAAAAAATACATACATATATAAATTCAATGTGAGAAAGTGAGATAGAATTACAATAAAATATATTAATATACCTTCAGGTGTTTTACTATATAATAAAAATAGATTGGTGCCAAAAATGTATACTTGTTTGAATGACGTTTACGTGCTGTACAATAATTAAAGAAATTACGACTACTTTAACGCCACAATTATAATTATTATTGAACGGAAATGTGCAGAGTGATGAAAAATGTAAACTTTTGGCATTATACTTAAGCCTATTGTGTATAGTTTTTAAGTATTGCATCTCAACAGTACTGACATCGCTTATACTTTCAATACGTAATATACGAGGTGTGTTCAAAAAGTAACGAGAATTTTTAAATTTCGCGGGTTTGGAGAGTCCACCTGTATAAAATTTATTTTATTATATTGGTACACATGCCCCTGAAAAACAATAAAATTCTCAGCAATATTCATCGCTTACTTTTTAAGTGGCAGCCACTAACGTAAGACGTGTTTTTCGAGCTCGGCGATTTTTGCTTGTGAAAAAAAAATGGATCAAAGAATTTGTATTTAATTTTGCGTATAAAATGAAATAAAGTGTAGTGAAATTTGTAAAATGTTAACAAAGGCATATGGTAAGTCTGCTATGAGTAAAGCAAGGATTTACGAGTGGTATAAGCGTTTTCAAGATGGCCGCGAAAACGTTGAAGATGACGAACGACCCAGACGCCCAAGTACATCAACAACTGACGAAAACGTGAAAAAAGTGGCATAGTGCATCATGAATTCTTGCCACAAGGGCAAACAATCAATAAGGAGTACTACCTACAAGTTCAACACCGTTTGCGTGAAGCAATCCGAAAAAAACGCCCGGATTTGTGGCAAAACAATTCATGGCTTTTGCACCACGATAATGCACCTGCTCACACTTCATTGCTAGTTTGTGAATTTTTGGCCAAAAACAAAACTGTAAGGATGCCTCAGCCTCCATACTCGCTAGATATGGCTCCATGTGGCTTTTTTCTATTTCCAAAAATAAAGAGAATGTTGAAAGGCCGTCGTTTTACAAGCATAAATGACATTAAAAGCTAATCGCTGAAATAACTAAAAGCTATTATAAAGATCGAGTTTCGAGGATTGGAAAAAGCGTTGGCACAAATGTATTATATCCAAGGGGGATTATTTTGAAGGGGACAAAATAGATATTGATGAATAAATAAATATTTTTTTCATAAAACGGAAATTCTTGAAAACGAAAAAAACAATAATTTACATATATAAAGGTCAGATTATTTTTCATTTATTAAACGATTGTCATCATAATTTGTTTACTGAATCAAGCAGCTCTCTTACTCTGACAGATTAACTCTATTTATGTCCCTCGCTTTTATTGAATTCACACTTATATTTACTGATTGGAAAAATGGTTTCAGTTTGGTTATGTACACGGTTATTTAGGATACCTAAAGAGGACCAACTGTACACCGCGTTATTTTGCCTCAGTAGGTCCGCTGTAGGATACCTGTAGAGGTCCTCACGAACTAAGGAGGTATCCTCAATAGATTTCTGTTCAGGCAGGTATAAGATCATTTAGCTAGATCAATTACTACTAGCGTGGCGTCAGTTAAGGTGTGTAACTGCTAAATACGAAAAAATTTTTTTTTCTAATTTAGAAAATATTTTCAAGTCTAAAGAAGAAACAATTAGTATAATTAAATTTGTAATAAACTCCTAATTGTTTTTCAATAAATAATCAAATAATACATGCTTACAACTTACTAATTAAATAAATATTGTAGAATCTAATGAAAAGAAACTAGTACGTCTAATTAAATTAATGAACAGTACTTTGATTTTAAAAGCAGTATTGTCTTATCGGAAAACAATTTTCTACATAAATGAAGTATTGTTTATTGTAAGTTAAAATAAAAATTGCAAAAATTTATTATTTGAGCAAACTGTAAACTAGTACATATATTTAAAGATCCTGCAAGCAAATTTTCAGAGTCTTTAAATGTATGACATTTGATAAAAAATTACGTGTTTATGTGTAGGGTTGGAAATATACGTGAAAAATAAATTTGTTTCAAGAAATATATAATTAGAGCAATAATTTACAGCTTTTTCCGATTTTACGTATTGCTTATTAAGATACTTTAGAATAATAAACGCATAAAATACACTAAAAATTTTTAGACAAGTGTATAAAACGAGCTTCAGCGAAAACAGTATAATAGCTACCAGTGGCATTTTAAAAATATTTTGGGACTTGATAATTTTAAAGATATTGTTTTGACCTCTCTTACCACCAAAAACTTTAAGACATTTCATCTCAAAGTTATTACAACATAAAAAAATTGATTTTCTTATGTTCGTTCTTCAAGATGAATGATTTATCGAGGAGTTATCTTACAAACTAATACATAGCATAGTGCACCGTGTGCATTTTGGAAAAGAGTTACACTTTACACCCCAAGGTACCAGCAAATTTTTTTTAATCATAAACGACTATGTGTAATAAAAACTTATAATTCAGCATAAAACAGTTTTTAAAACAGCTCCTTCAATCATTTCAAATATTTTAATCTAAAATATCGGACGCAACTTATAATTTTATATCTGTTTAAATGATTTGTTTGAAAAACAGATTTAGTAATGTAAATCTAAAACCCAATTTCTTCACTCTTAAAATCTATATAAACGATTGGTTGTCAGGTTTAAAAAGATTTTGTCCAAATATTTACTGAAAGAATTCGTTTAAACAATTTTTTTTTGCAAAAAAAATATCAGATTAGTTACAAGAAACCTCAAAAACCGTTTTCATCGGGACTTATAAATTGTTAAGAAACAATCTCACGGTCGTTTTTTTTCTAGTTGAAGATAGCAATGGAAACAGCAAAATTGCAGCAGTATCACTTTTATCGAAAGAAGACATGGAGAACTACTTGATGCTTTTAAAAGCATTCAAAAAGCTCATGGGAACTGCTTATGAAAAAATGAAAGTAATAATGACCGACAAAGACAGTACTGAAAGAGGAGCTTTGACACAAGTATTTCCCAGCACTCCACTGCACATTTGTCGATTCCATTCGCTTCAAATATTTCAAAGAACACTGTCCACTAAATCGGTGTCAAAATGTGACAAGGAAGCGTGTATGATAATTTTTACTGACATTATTTATTGTCCTTCCGAAGATAAGTCTATGAGAATATACACCGAATTTTGCAAATCAGCGCCTCCGTGTATTGTCATGTATTTCAACAAAAATTGGCATGACATAAGACAGCAATGGACTAAATTTAGAATGAGTAATAAAAATTTTGGCAACTTGACAATTAATCGCTGAGAGTCTATTAACCAGAAGATAAAAGATGCCATCAAGAAAAACAACACTTTATTGCAGTTTCTCAAAAAATTTTTCCACTATAGTTCATCCCACACCTTAAAAAATGATTTTAAAATGTCTAATCTTTAACGTTAAGACCGATATTAACAGAAAAAGTTGATAGTATTCACAATTTGGCTTAACAGTATTACCAACAACTTCTTGTAAATTTCGCATTCAAAAAAGTTCAAGAGAATCTTAATAGGTGCAAGTCATTGACTTTTTCAACTGTTGACAATAATTAAGAGATACGTACTTTAAATTCAAATAGTGTATTTTTGCACATTAGTGCAGATTCTTGTCAATGTCTTTTTCATAAAAAATATGGATTATCATGCCTAACTCTAACTGTTTCACTGACTGTAAAAAGTCCTCGTGCGTGGAAAACTCTTGGTTTTTTTTTAACAAGTCCTCCATTGTTTCGTTTTCACTCACAAAATGGAACTAAATACGATGGATTTCCTATGTACGACAAAGTCTGCAGTTTAGTCACACAGCAAATAAGCGCCCACCTGAAAAAAAAATGTCGAAATTCTATGTAGAATTACTTCTGTAATACTTTCAGGAAATCCATATGGCATTACACATGGTTTAACATATGGCATTACATAAAGGGTTTTAGCTTGGTGATGCCATATGTAATTCCATATAGAAAAACACATGGAATTACTAATTGGAAAAAGAAAAAATTTCTATCGTCTAGAAATAACTGCAAAATACCATAATAAGTTATTTACTGTTAACAATTTGTCTTACCATCGGGATGATAACTCCAAAACAAGGGAGTTCAGCTGATTTTATTTCTATATAAAAAAATTTAATTTTTTTTTCTTTATTCTTGAAATATAACTTGAATTTCCTTGTTTTAGAGTTATCATCGTGATGGTAACACTAATTATTCACAGTGAATGACGCATTACAGTATTCTGCAGTTATTTCTAGATGACAAAATTTTTGTCCTTCTTCCAATTTGTAATTCTATGTGTTTTTTCAAATGGAATTACATATGGCATTATCAAGCTAAAACCCCTCATGTAATGTCATACGTAAAACCATATGTAATGCCACATGGCTTTCCTGAAAGTATTACAGAAGTAATCACACATAGAATTCCGTTTTTCTTTTTCAGGTGGGCGGTCCAAGCGTGTTGCCACTGCTAGTTGCTATGAGGGTACATCAAGATCGAATAAAGCTTATTCATCAGATGGCGTGACCGTGCTTTAGCGGAAATGGCATCGTTTACGCACATTAGTACACATATATACAAGTCCAACTTGTATGCCTATACGTATTCTATATATAGGTGACTCGTAATTCTGAGTATACTGTTGCACGTGAATGGCGCTATTTTCGCTAACGCATGATTGCGCCATCTAAATTTATATACACCCTCGTAGTAGAGTGGTGTAGAAGCGCGTCGAAATGCCTAGCTTGCTACCTCCTTACTCGAGCACAGCGCGACTAACTAGCCTAGTCCAGGCTAGCTTACCTAAGTTAGCGTTCACATACCGCGAATATCACGAGCACCTCCTTACAACTTGCGCTTTCGGATATTCGTCATTTCCATTTAGAAGTACAGATACGTGTTACTTACCAAGTGATATTAAAACCTTACTCGTAATTATTCGTGAACGATACCACTCAAGATCAGGGTCACCTTGTAGTCTAGGCTCCCATTCCATGTAACTTTTTGATGAAGATCTCGAATAATCATTTGCATAAAAATAACATTTTAAGTACTTCGAAAAAGTGTGATCGAGATCAGCGACGTGCTGCTGTTACGGTGCCCCATGAGCATACATCATATCATGGTCACTTATGGCTAGTATGCCGTTGGTACTTGTGGACCGAGCACAAGAGATTGTACGACGAAGTCCTGCGCAACCAATTCTTACGTAACTTCCTAGAAAGTCAGCTGGTCAGCACACTATTTGAATGCAGTTGCAAGAAACTGATTAAGCATCGAAGGTGTTGGCGTAGCTCAAAAATATCTTGATTTAACCGTGCTAACCAGCTATCTCACTAGCGGTCTTCTTGACGATCCCACTCTCTGCCGGCATATAAAATTAGAATAGAGTTTGATATAATGCAGATCTTTATTTTTTTAATTCCGTCTCTTCGAAATGTAAAAACTACACTTGTGTAGAGAATTCTATCAATTATCATAATTTTTTTTTTTCGTTCTACTTTCGAGCTATTATTTCGAAAAACCGAATTTCGTTCAATCTTCTTAAAGTTGCCGTTAAAACACACACAGCGTACCATAGAATAGAAGCTGAACTAAATTATTTCCTAAAAAATCATAGTTTCCTCAATCAACCCCGACTATTTCTGCAATGCATCGCTTCTCCGTTTAAAGCTAAAAAAAAACGTGATGTGAATGCTTAAAACGGTTTTAATGATAACGTTTCTTCACGAAATGACTAACGTGATGTTCCCAATTCCTGGTGCCATTATAAATTCATAGGTATGCCCATGGAGATATATATTATGACCCAACAGTGTGCTTTTGCTTTTCTTTCTTTTCCTGTCAACTTCGAAAATTATATATTACTAGCGGTATAAAAAATTTTTGTTGTGCGCGGAATAAAAAAAACCTTATAAAACTTTTTTTTGCTGCTGCTTCTACATAAACAGCATGTAAAATGTGCATTATGTACATCATGCATGAGAGCAATGTGTGGAAAAAATTGATAATAAACACTAATTATTTGCCATAACTTATTGTTTATTGAGAAGACACACGGTAGTATACTTACTGCAGGGATTTCGAACTATGATTTTATAATTTTTAAAGATAGAATATGTCGAAACAACAAATGATAAAAGGACTATCGTTCAAGTCTTTCGAAGAGTTTCAGAAGTACTTAGATGAATACTCAAAACTAGAACGACAAGTTTTTCGAGTAAAAAGCTCTCATAAAATTACTTCTAAATCGTATAAAGGTGAAGTAAATGAAAATTTGATTTATAAGGACGTGTTGTACAAATGTAAATTCGGCGATGACTTGAAAACTAGAGGCATTGGTGAACGTCAAACAAGGTTTACACCAAATTTTTTTTTATTATTGTTTCTTGGCAGAAACAAAGAACACGAACAAAAACCAACCAACTATAGCATTATCTTACAATGTCTAAATTGATTTAAATAAAAAACCTTCTTTTTCATTAATCAAATAATTGACCGTCTCTTGTAAATAATCCCCATCTGCTGATGTTTGATTGAATTCAATATTAGCCAAATCTTCGAAAGTAAGGAAAATTTCCTAGTTCTTTAAATTACTCAGTTTCAATTTTTTATTACCACCAACTTATAAAAATCTTTTAATTTCTTGTTTGACGTTCACCAATGCCTCTAGTTTTCAAGTCATCGCCGAATTTACATTTGTACAACACGTCCTTATAAATCAAATTTTCATTTACTTCACCTTTATACGATTTAGAAGTAATTTTATGAGAGCTTTTTACTCGAAAAACTTGTCGTTCTAGTTTTGAGTATTCATCTAAGTACTTCTGAAACTCTTCGAAAGACTTGAACGATAGTCCTTTTATCATTTGTTGTTCCGACATATTCTATCTTTAAAAATTATAAAATCATAGTTCGAAATCCCTGCAGTAAGTATACTACCGTGTGTCTTCTCAATAAACAATAAGTTATGGCAAATAATTAGTGTTTATTATCAATTTTTTCCACACATTGCTCTCATGCATGATGTACATAATGCACATTTTACATGCTGTTTATGTAGAAGCAGCAGCAAAAAAAAGTTTTATAAGGTTTTTTTTATTCCGCGCACAACAAAAATTTTTTATACCGCTAGTAATATATAATTTTCGAAGTTGACAGGAAAAGAAAGAAAAGCAAAAGCACACTGTTGGGTCATAATATATATCTCCATGGGCATACCTATGAATTTATAATGGCACCAGGAATTGGGAACATCACGTTAGTCATTTCGTGAAGAAACGTTATCATTAAAACCGTTTTAAGCATTCACATCACGTTTTTTTTTAGCTTTAAACGGAGAAGCGATGCATTGCAGAAATAGTCGGGGTTGATTGAGGAAACTATGATTTTTTAGGAAATAATTTAGTTCAGCTTCTATTCTATGGTACGCTGTGTGTGTTTTAACGACAACTTTAAGAAGATTGAACGAAATTCGGTTTTTCGAAATAATAGCTCGAAAGTAGAACGAAAAAAAAAAATTATGATAATTGATAGAATTCTCTACACAAGTGTAGTTTTTACATTTCGAAGAGACGGAATTAAAAAAATAAAGATCTGCATTATATCAAACTCTATTCTAATTTTATATGCCGGCAGAGAGTGGGATCGTCAAGAAGACCGCTAGTGAGATAGCTGGTTAGCACGGTTAAATCAAGATATTTTTGAGCTACGCCAACACCTTCGATGCTTAATCAGTTTCTTGCAACTGCATTCAAATAGTGTGCTGACCAGCTGACTTTCTAGGAAGTTACGTAAGAATTGGTTGCGCAGGACTTCGTCGTACAATCTCTTGTGCTCGGTCCACAAGTACCAACGGCATACTAGCCATAAGTGACCATGATATGATGTATGCTCATGGGGCACCGTAACAGCAGCACGTCGCTGATCTCGATCACACTTTTTCGAAGTACTTAAAATGTTATTTTTATGCAAATGATTATTCGAGATCTTCATCAAAAAGTTACATGGAATGGGAGCCTAGACTACAAGGTGACCCTGATCTTGAGTGGTATCGTTCACGAATAATTACGAGTAAGGTTTTAATATCACTTGGTAAGTAACACGTATCTGTACTTCTAAATGGAAATGACGAATATCCGAAAGCGCAAGTTGTAAGGAGGTGCTCGTGATATTCGCGGTATGTGAACGCTAACTTAGGTAAGCTAGCCTGGACTAGGCTAGTTAGTCGCGCTGTGCTCGAGTAAGGAGGTAGCAAGCTAGGCATTTCGACGCGCTTCTACACCACTCTACTACGAGGGTGTATATAAATTTAGATGGCGCAATCATGCGTTAGCGAAAATAGCGCCATTCACGTGCAACAGTATACTCAGAATTACGAGTCACCTATATATAGAATACGTATAGGCATACAAGTTGGACTTGTATATATGTGTACTAATGTGCGTAAACGATGCCATTTCCGCTAAAGCACGGTCACGCCATCTGATGAATAAGCTTTATTCGATCTTGATGTACCCTCATAGCAACTAGCAGTGGCAACACGCTTGGACCGCCCACCTGAAAAAGAAAAACGGAATTCTATGTGTGATTACTTCTGTAATACTTTCAGGAAAGCCATGTGGCATTACATATGGTTTTACGTATGACATTACATAAGGGGTTTTAGCTTGATAATGCCATATGTAATTCCATTTGAAAAAACACATAGAATTACAAATTGGAAGAAGGACAAAAATTTTGTCATCTAGAAATAACTGCAGAATACTGTAATGCGTCATTCACTGTGAATAATTAGTGTTACCATCACGATGATAACTCTAAAACAAGGAAATTCAAGTTATATTTCAAGAATAAAGAAAAAAAAATTAAATTTTTTTATATAGAAATAAAATCAGCTGAACTCCCTTGTTTTGGAGTTATCATCCCGATGGTAAGACAAATTGTTAACAGTAAATAACTTATTATGGTATTTTGCAGTTATTTCTAGACGATAGAAATTTTTTCTTTTTCCAATTAGTAATTCCATGTGTTTTTCTATATGGAATTACATATGGCATCACCAAGCTAAAACCCTTTATGTAATGCCATATGTTAAACCATGTGTAATGCCATATGGATTTCCTGAAAGTATTACAGAAGTAATTCTACATAGAATTTCGACATTTTTTTTTCAGGTGGGCGCTTATTTGCTGTGTGACTAAACTGCAGACTTTGTCGTACATAGGAAATCCATCGTTTTCAGTTCCATTTTGTGAGTGAAAGCGAAACAATGGAGGACTTGTTAAAAAAAACCAAGAGTTTGCCACGCACGAGGACTTTTTACAGTCAGTGAAACAGTTAGAGTTGGCACTAGGCGTCAAATATGTCACTGGAAAAAGCTCAGGAAAGGATGTACAACCGGGCTGGCCTTACCTTTGGATCAACCTGATATGCGAACGATTTGGTGTTTATAAGAGCCATGAAACCAATAAAAGATCAGACCTCTGCAAGTAAGTTAAACATTGTTTATTTCGCAGCGTGGGCGTTAAAATCATACATGAGCGCATGACAAGCGCAGTGGTTGTACCTATACCTTTGTGTCCGCTGACCGAGTCGAGAGCATTTTTTTACCACGGGTGCTAAATGCATCCTGAGTTGGTGGGTCTCGGAGTGCAAATACCTAGCGCCCATGATGAAAAAAACAGAGTATGTATATTGACGCACTCGGTCGCGTACAAAAAACTACAAAACTACGCGATGTCTAAAGACCGCTCCTTTTTCAGGTAAATTCTCTTTGCAGTCCGCACTTCTTGTTTATTTTTTTTTTTTTTCATTCGTTCACGTTGCGATTAAGGTCCTTGAATACATTCTCACTAATGATGTAGGACTTTTGCCGGGCTTCTCATTCCTCAGAGATGATTTGCATGGTGTCTCCGGAGCTTAGCCTTCAAGTCTTCATTACTCTACGACCCGTGGGTGATAGGTCGAGACTGCGTCAGCCGTCAGCGTCATAACAACGAAAAACATTTAAGTAGTTCGGTTTAAAGATACAGGGCGGCGCTCGGTGCACTCGGGGCACTCTCTGCAAGACCCTGAATCCGGTAACTTACAGGAAGCCCTGCGAAATGTAACGTAAAACTGCTGGCCACCGGATAAAGGGATTTCAAAACTGCTCGGTGCGCTCCTCATTTGTGGCTTTGAGCACATGTATAATTGATCAATCAATAGGCAAGAACTGTTTGCATACAAAGTATGTTTACATATATAGAAAAAAAAAATTATCATTCTACCAACTTCAGCTTTCTTTACATTATTTTGCATTTACAGAAAACCACAGTCATTAAACCGAGACCCCACTCGTCACATAAAGAGGTCTGATCTGTTCGACAATTTCATGAACACAGAAGAAAGAGTCAAACAACCGACAGAGAAGCAGGTATAGTAAAAGTATCCTTGATGTATATGTAACATATTCATTGTTCTTGTTTGTATTTATATGTTCAAATAATCATTAATTTATCACCTTTATAAGTCGTAAAACTTCAATTTTTTTTTTTTTAATTTGACAAATGAAAAATGAAGAAAAAAATATAATAAAGATATTTTTTGTGGAATAATCTTAAATAATAAAGTCATTATGTAGGTTGGCTTAGTTGTAGCATCTCCTCGAGAACCTTTAACAGTTGAAGTGAACGAAGCGTGCACTGAAATTGACATCTTTAAGCAGGTAACTAAATAAACGTATTTACGCATCAATAATTCAATAATAAATTTCTATTTTTCCATTCATAGTAAGTCAAAACATTAGTCAGTTCATTCAAAGAAATTTTACTTTCTGCAAGAAACGCACCACCAAATATTATTTTGATGGGTAACGAGATGATTGAGCTGATGAAGACAAGATTGGAAAAAAATTATATTGAAAGCTCCAACAATTTGCAGTTTCCCAAGGAGATAAGTCAAGTAGGAAGACCAAAAGGAATCAATAAGACAGTAATGGGATTGGAAAAAAAATTCCCAAAACATTTCTAAAACGATCAGTACATGATCAGAAAAATGCGATGCTAGGCTGGATGAATTGAGAGGCCGGAGTTAAACAAAATGCTATTGAAGGTGAATATTTAGTTCAGGTGAATGATATAAAAATTTATAACACAACATCCAACATTATCTAGAAGATACTATTGATTTAAATACATTAAAAAATTGTATGCAAGAAGATGCATACAAATTACTAACAAAAAAAGTGAATGAAAAATTAAAAAAAAAACGATTGTACGTGCGGCATGTGTTTAAACAAATTGTATGGCGATTCGATCATGTATGATAGTTGCATGCTACATATGGTACAATTTTTTGTGTGTAAAAGTTACTTCTGTTTCTAACAACAACTGGTTTTGTAACTAATGTGAAAATATTTTTAAGAATACAAAAAATTATTATTAGGAAGAAATTTTAACACTTACTTACTGAAATATGTAATTATTGGGATTTGTATTGTCTACGTTCTGTGAATAACTATTAACATTGTCAGAA
>NW_019379507.1:112388-134802 GCF_000648655.2 Copidosoma floridanum | reverse complement strand
TTTTTTTTTTTTTTTGTAGTTATAGTAACAACCGCATTGTCGGTATCTTCAACCACGTGACATAGGTTGCTTTTATTAAAAAGTTCGCGAAACTTTCACGACGAGTAGCTTAACGTTAAAATCTTTAAAATGCCTTTTTCATAGCTCTACATATTAATTTTTGAGAATCATAGCTGAATTAATTTATCATAAAGAAGTATGCACTTAAATACAGTAAACAATAATAGTTTGAATACTTCACGATTTTAAGAATAAAATGGAAAACTAGAATAAATAATTGGTCGATTTTTCAGAAAACTGTAGATTTTTTAAAGATTTTGCACTCCAAATGTATCTGTTGATACTATTTTGAGGGTGTTGTCGTGGTACAGTTAATTTCAAAATTGAATTTTCGTGTTAGAAATGTCTTTGTTGGGATTATTCTTAACAAAACAGGTAAATAATTTAAAAATTAGGTGTATGGAACTGAAAAATGCCCAGGAAAGTAAACACAAACGTTAAAACAACAAATTAACCTAACTTTCGCCTCGGACTGTACCACTATATAGGTATTCTAGTACCGTTGTAACTGGACTTTAAACTGTTATATTTTAAAAACGGTAAAGCTAGGCTTCCTTAATTTAAGTATACTTACATTGCATAGTTTTTGTTTGGTAAGGATTAATAAACTAATAAGTAATTTATAATTGTGCATTACATATTTACCTTACATCTGAATCCTAGATGCAATTTTTTAAAAGCCACAACTCATATTTATTTACTTCATGTCCGAGATAATTACTTGCAGCAGATGACATATTGTACATACTTATGGATCGGTACTTACGTGCACCTGGTGCTTATACCGTGTACGATATGCTTTAACCGTGCTCCTGGTTCCAGGCCAGGGAGCCGTTCACCGACGTATACCGTGTACTGTGTACCGTGAACCGTGCGCGGAACTTGGAGCAGTGGGGCGTTTATAACCTTTTGTAACGCATACCGTGTACCGTGGAGACACTAGGAGAGTATTTTAGGTCGTTTGAAAGTCGACGTTTTTGACACCGTGTTTCGTATACCGTGTACGGTCCACGGTTACATGCACGTAGTCACTGCCTTATTAAAACACTTTTTTTTGTAAAATAAATGTCAGTTTCGTGTTCAGCGCCTCAAAATAATATTAGAAAAACTATTTGATCGTTTCCTTTCATTGAAGTATTTATGGAGTTACATATTAACAGTTTTGGCAAAGAGGATCTTCGCACACTTCAACCACTATCGGGACTTTCCGTTGGAAAAGTTCCGAAGTCGATCAGAGCAGAGCTACAGCATAAGTGTAGGGGAAGACTTATTTCTCCTATAAATAATAACGCAAGCGCCTATCTCCACACAACCCGGGGCACTTGCAGGCTGCTTTGATTATTTATATAAGAAATAAGTCTTCCCCTACACTTATGCTGTAGCTCTGCTCTGATCGACTTCGGAACTTTTCCAACGGAAAGTCCCGATAGTGGTTGAAGTGTGCGAAGATCCTCTTTGCCAAAACTGTTAATATGTAACTCCATAAATACTTCAATGAAAGGAAACGATCAAATAGTTTTTCTAATATTATTTTGAGGCGCTGAACACGAAACTGACATTTATTTTACAAAAAAAAGTGTTTTAATAAGGCAGTGACTACGTGCATGTAACCGTGGACCGTACACGGTATACGAAACACGGTGTCAAAAACGTCGACTTTCAAACGACCTAAAATACTCTCCTAGTGTCTCCACGGTACACGGTATGCGTTACAAAAGGTTATAAACGCCCCACTGCTCCAAGTTCCGCGCACGGTTCACGGTACACAGTACACGGTATACGTCGGTGAACGGCTCCCTGGCCTGGAACCAGGAGCACGGTTAAAGCATATCGTACACGGTATAAGCACCAGGTGCACGTAAGTACCGATCCATAAGTATGTACAATATGTCATCTGCTGCAAGTAATTATCTCGGACATGAAGTAAATAAATATGAGTTGTGGCTTTTAAAAAATTGCATCTAGGATTCAGATGTAAGGTAAATATGTAATGCACAATTATAAATTACTTATTAGTTTATTAATCCTTACCAAACAAAAACTATGCAATGAAAGTTACATATAAATATACAAAGAAAGATACATGAAAGTTTTAATAATTTCAATGAGTACTTATATTTTAATACTTTTCATTAACTGTGTAATCTAATCACAATAAAAATAACCATTCTTATCAATTTTGCATTAATAATAATTCTCAATAATTTTAATAAACATTATTCTTCTGACAATGTTAATAGTTATTCACAGAACGTAGACAATACAAATCCCAATAATTACATATTTCAGTAAGTAAGTGTTAAAATTTCTTCCNTTAAGTTAAAATAGCAAGTAATGTAGGCCTGTAGAGGTATCTACTACTTTTTATGTAGTATTAAATTTTTATTTAGTAATTTTGAGTGTAATAATTAATGAATTACAGTTTAAAACAACAGTTTTTTTGTAATTTTTTAAAAGATCTTACCAGTTATTTCTAGCATTGCTAGTCTATCTATTAACTCCTTTTCTGCTACCCCAAATTCCTGAAAAAAAATAAGACCCTTGTCATGTATACAAAATCAGATACTGTCTATGGTTGCAAATTTGACACATAGTAAATTTATTTATTTTTTTCATGTGCACAAGTAAGAAGGGTAAGAAGTATGGGTGCCATTAAATTCTAGGTTTGAATTGACAGACACAACAACAATGTGCATATACATACTTGTTCTAAGTATGCCCTACAATAAAAAGCTATAATACATGATGTAAGAAACCTGACTACCTTGATTATTTGTTCTATTATTTTAAGAGCATGAAGGGTTGTAAGGCTTTCATGGTCCTTGACAAGTCTGGATTTAATGTCAGTCCAAGACACTTCAGGAAAAACCGGCAGTACAGCATCCTCTAACTCTTCAAACTTAAATCTTCTAATAATTGCACTTATTTGGTGTTTCACACTCAGCGCCACTGAAATAAAAGGTTTTAAATACAACCCATACTTCATTCACTCCGCCATCACAAAATTGAAAAATGTTATATTTTTTTTATATTCAAAGCTATTTGAGGTCCCCATACAGGTCCTATTTGGCTCTGCATTGCTGTGTCACTATACATGTGCATGTGCATGCATAGCAACACAGATTAAAAATTAGTATTGGAATAATACATTTTTATGTCACGTTAAAGTCACGCGATGCTTTGCAGTAAAATGCCTGCTTAGAAAGTTACATCCACTCTTACAAAATTGACCCTAGATTATTAATAATAAAGAAAAAGTAGTTTATATAGAACTCTACATATAGATAAATAAACTTTCAGAATTACACTATGTTGCATTTAATCTAGATGCATCTATTTACTTTTTGTTGTCAGAGGATAAGAAAATACGATTATTATTGAATAATTTATTGCACGATTGTTACATAAACTAACTCACCACCTGGCATTATCAGATCTAAACAAAAAATGTTAAATAGGATGTTAACGGTGCAGTGACACTGCAGTCTCACGGCGCGAGCTGTATAAATTTAGCCCCCAGAGTTTATAAATACCAAAATAAAGTACACCATTAGATTGCGCGTAAAAAATACAACAAATTAGCGAACTCAACTTTTTTGCGCGTTGCCTTATTTTTTAATTATAAATAACAATTACTTGGGGGCTGCCCCCAAATTTCAATTGTATGATTTGCTTGAGTAGTAAGTCCTACAAAAATAAGTAAAGGCTTAAAAAATAGCGCATGCATTGCGCCTGTTGCCCCCGAAATAGTTTTTTATAATTAATAGATAAATTATTGCAAAAATTGTAATAAAACATTTTATTGTAAATTTTTTGCCCTCGCGCATGCGCAGACGATCTCCAACTTAGTATTATCAATAGTATTTTTAATAGTTTTATCATCTTTTTCTCTTGGATTTGCAGAGTTGTCTTAATTGTTCTTTAGGACACTTCTGCAACAGGCTTACTGGATCCAGAGTAATTTTCATCATTGTTTGCAAAAATGACGTCTGGTATCATGGGCACAAGTTTTTTCTTTCTGTTTTAGTTTTTACACTCGATTAAATAATGATTGAGTTGAATAAAGTGGTTTCAAAATGTGTACGTGGAATGTTAAATTTACCTATATTAACACAAAAATGGAGCAAGTAAAAATATACATGTACGGTAAAGCAATGTTAGGGGGTCCGGAAGAATTACCTGAAATAGCGCAAGACTTGTTGGAGATCGTCTGCGCATAAGCGAGGGCAAAAAATTTACAATAAAATGTTTTATTACAATTTTTGCAATAATTTATCTATTAATTATAAAAAACTATTTCGGGGGCAACAGGCGCAATGCATGCGCTATTTTTTAAGCCTTTACTTATTTTTGTAGGACTTACTACTCAAGCAAATCATACAATTGAAATTTGGGGGCAGCCCCCAAGTAATTGTTATTTATAATTAAAATTTTTGCAATAATCTATGTATTAATTATAAAAAACTATTTCGGGGGCAACAGGCGCAATGCACGCGCTATCTTTTAAGCCTTTACTTATTTTTGTAGGACTTACTACTCAAGCAAATCATACAATTGAAATTTGGGGGCAGCCCCCAAGTAATTGTCATTTATAATTAAAAAATAAGGCAACGCGCAAAAAAGTTGAGTTCGCTAATTTGTTGTATTTTTTACGCGCAATCTAATGGTGTAATTTATTTTGGTATTTATAAACTCTGGGGGCCAAACTTATACAGCTGGACTTGTAGGCGGAAGGGGCACAGGCAGGAGCACGGAGCAGAGGCGCAGATGCGGCTCCAGGAACTCCGCGAATAACTTTCGAATTGGGACATGAAAAAAATATCCAAAATTACGGAATCGTTAGCAACGTTTGCAATCACTTTGCAAAAAATTGTCGGATCTTCCGGTTGTCTATAAGAAAATAAAAACTAAATGGTCCAGCGAGAGTCCGAATAAGTACGTTGTCTAGCTCAAATACTCCATATACGGCCATGAAACTTACTTTAGTCGTTTGCAATTTAATTGTCGATGATGATTATCTATTGCATTATTGTACAACTAACAGAAAAACAATGTAAAATAATTATTTCAGTCATTGCGAATAAAGTCTTCTCTGCAGCTATATATGTGTGTGTGTGTGTGTGTGTGTGTGTGTGTGTATAGCTATAGCGCTCTCGAGAGCAGACAGCTACCAAACTGGCAGAAAATTCAAATATGTCGTACAGTAGAACAACTTCAACTTCTTAATTGCACTCTCGCACTAACAAATTGTGAGCTTCAATAATTATAATTATTTGAACTGACTTTGTGCTCAGGGGTACTTATTTTGCGTAAATCAAAGCAATCCGCAAATGACAGTGTATGTGAACATGAGGCTCGTTATCCCTTCTCCCATTCGAGCGCATCTCTTTAGAGTGACTCGAGCTGTACACCTATAAATATATATATCTGTACCTATATAAATATATATTTGCTCTGACTCATGTGTTAGTTTTTCTTCAATATCTATTTTAAATTATAAATCTTGATATTAATAGAAGTTGTTTTACTGTGCGACATATTTAAATTTTTCGCCAGTTTGGTTGCTGTCTGCTCTCGAGCTATATCTATATATATAGCTGCAGAGAAGACTTCATTCGCAATGACTGAAATAATTATTTCACATTGTTTTTCTGTTAGTTTTACAATAATGCAATGGATAATCATCATCGACAATTAAATTGCAAACGACTAAAGTAAGTTTCATAGCCGTACATGGAGTATTTGAGCCAGACAACGTACTTATTCGGACTCTCGCTGGATCATTTAGTTTTTATTTTTTTATAGACAACCGGAAGATCCGATAATTTTTTGCAAAGTGTTTGCAAACGTTGCTAACGATTTCGCAATTTTGGGTATTTTTTTCATGTCCCAATTCGAAAGTCATTCGCGGAGTTCCTGGAGCCCGCTGATGCTTACTCCTGCCCAGTGGTGGGTAAATGACGTAAATGAAAGGTTTCTTACTCTACATGTAAATTACCTGTAAGATACCTAAAAATGTCAAATTGTCAGAAACCTATGCGCGCGCAAGCGTCTGATGGTCTGATAACCAGTCCAAAACCCAAAAGTAGTACCGAACGTAAAGTGCGAAATTCAAACCTGCAGGTCTAACAACACGAGCGCCTATCACACGATGACCCGGAGCGCCTACTGGCCACTCTTACAAATAATAAATTATTAATTAATAACACGAGCGCCTAATACCCAATGACCCGGGGCGCTGATGAGCCGCTCTCCTAAAGAATGAATTGTGAATTAATAACGCAAGCGCCTATCATCCAAATACCTCGGGCGCTTACTGGCCACTCATATAAATAATAAATTATTTAACATAAGTGACTGTCACCCGATGACCTGGGGCGCTTACTGCATAGCCACTACGTTATTCATGGGTCACTAATCCCACCTGAAAAAGAAAGACGGAATTCCATGTGTTATTACTTCTGTAATACCTTTAGGAAAGCCATGGGGCATTACATATGGTTTTACGTATGGCATTACATAAGGAGTTTTAGCTCGGTAATGCCATATGTAATTTCATTTGAAAAAACACATAGAATTACAAATTGGAAGAAGGAAAAAAATTTTGTCATCTAGAAATAACTGCAGAATACTGTAATGCGTCATTTACTGTGAATAATTAGTGTTACCATCAGGATGANCCCGATCACCCGGGGCGCTTACTGGCAACTACGTTATTTATGGGTCATTATGTGATAGGTGCTTGTGTTATTATTTAACACTTTAACATTAATTACAGTGGCCAGTAAGCGCACCGGGTCATCGGGTGATAGACGCTTGTGTTATTAATTAACAATTTATTGTTTATAAGAGTGGCCAGTAAGCGCCCCGGGTCATTGGGTGATAGGCGCTTGTGTTGTTAGACCTGATTTGAATTTCGCGCTTTACGTTTGGTACTACATTTGGGGACACTGGTTAGCTTGTAACTAAAGCAGTACATTTTTGTTTAAAGACACAGATGTTTGTATTGGTATTGTTGAAATTGACTCAAAAATTTTTATTATAATTAATCTTACCTAAATGTACGTACAAATAAAGTTACTTTTGCAATGCACAGCATGGGCACTATAGAGGCGTCTAGTAAACGCCTTGGGTTGTAAGGGATAGACGCTTGTGTTATTAATTAACAATTTATAATTTATAAGAGTAGCCAGTAAGCGCTCTGGGTCATTGGGTGACAGGCGCTTGTGTTGTTAGACCTGATTTGAATTTCGCGCTTTACGTTTGGTACTACATTTGACGACACTGGTTAGCTTGTAACTAAAGCAGTACATTTTTATTTAAAAACCCAGATGTTTGTATTGGTATTGTTGAAATTAACTCATAAATTCTGATTATGATTAATCTTACCTAAATGGACGTACAAATAAAGTTACTTCTGCAATGCACAGCATGGGCACTATGGGCACAGCTGTTTTCTTACGAAACGACATTCAGTGTCAGAAAGTGACCCAGATAATTTATAGGTATATCACTTGTAAGTAACTAAGTCAGTTACCTAAAGTAACTTACCAACCCAGGACTGCTTCTGTGCTTCACTGCTTCTGCCTGTACTCCAAGTCCCACGACTCCACTCCGTGAGTGTGCAAGAGAGAAAGACTCACTTACAGTGGGTCGAGGGACAGTGCGGTGGATAGCCTCCATTTATGGTACATATCAGTGGCGGTCAGTTTGAAATGGTAAATATTTTACATAACACTTATAGACATATGAGGAATGTAAACTGCTCGTTTTTATGTACGGCGCTAAAGCGTGAGTAGAAAGAGACACAACATTGAAGGTGGGATTCAGTAAGCTAAGGCTAGCTGATGACATCAGCCTGTACGTACTGTACGACCCTATCCTATCAGTAAATGTAAACATACATACTATAGTAGAGAGAAAAACTCACTGCCCTTGTCTTCTTTCTCTTTCTACGCGAGCCTCACAGCCTCACTGCCCCAGCTGCTACTAAGCCGTCTATTCTTTGTATGGCTATGGTTACTTCTTGTACAGCATGACGTCATATCACCGTTGCATATATATTCTTACGTTCAACCCACAGTAAACAAGTACCTGATTATTGGTAAAAATAATTTTAAATGACTCTTACACAAACTTAATTTGGCAACCTTTATTCAATAATTAATGACCGTAGTTAAAAAATCTAGTGTAAGTCAATGTAGTCTGCCGAACTTCGTTTTAAAGTGTTTTTTTATGTTCAGACATCAAGATATTGAATAATAAAGCAAATGATTCTTTGCACCTCAATCGATCATTGAACTTAGGATTAACTTCTTATTATGCCGAAAAAACCTCATAAATCTCATTGGGGGGGACAGGGTTGGTCAAATAATTCGGAAACAAAATCATATTTTGGTAAGGATAAATAGATGATAAGTTAACCTTTTTCCATTTGTGGAGTTGCGAATTTTTACATTCTGTTGTGATTGATGTAATTGGACAGTATTGATCTTTATGACAGTGATCTTTAATACCAGTCTATTTCTAATGTTATTGAAATTTGCTAATTGAAGTATTTTTGATGTTTTTAAAAAATTGCATTACAGGTCATGATGATAGAACCAGTCATTCTAGTGATCGTTCGAAATTTTCAAATACCAAACCTAGAGTATCATTTAAAAAGCAAAATTATAAACAAGACCGAACCAAAAAAAATTACATGACTTTTCCTAGTGATGGTGATGAACCAATGATTAATAGTTACAACAACAGTCTACGACCAATGAGTCACAGAGGAAGAGGTAGAGGTTTTAACAATCGTGGAAGAAATAGTCCACTACCTCGTAGGGCTTGTTCAAGAGATGATAGAGCCATTTTTCATGCAAGTGATTCTCATTGGTACAAAGTATTTGTAAGTATTTTCTAGTTTAATGTAGTCTATCATTTGATATATGAATTCAAATTATGTAAGCGTCAATATTCTTTGACACTTTGCATTACTTTTAAATTTTTATTGCTGTAATACAGCATTTTGTTAATGTCTATTGCAATCAAGTTAATAAATACTTCTGTGTATTTTATGTGTTTTCCAATTTTTACTATAATGTAAACATTGGGTGGTACTTGAATAGCTGTCATTAGGTTTGAGCGAATAAAATTTTACCTAATATGTAAACATAGTTTCTTGTTAAACACGAATTGTTTCAGAAATAGATTGACTTGTATGCACTATACAAATAATCATATATTACATATATAAATATGGCTCAGTGTTTTATCGAGTGCAATGATTTGTTAATTGAAATTTTCTATTTTTTCATCCAAATTTTTTTGGTTTTGGGACAATTAAATATGTATCATTAATAGATACTTGTTATTATAGCTTTTCTTCTTTTAAAGTCGCCACTCTTACCAGAATTGAGGAACCTGATGATTCGTAGAGATCCAAAATATTTTGGTCACATTTCATTCTAGTGGAGGATTTAGTTGGTATTTAAGAAGTGCCATATGGTCTATTTTATAAACCAGCCGCAACTTAAACCAGTGGATACGAAACAATAAGTTGTCATGAAAGACTGATGTGAAAGCGCCATTTACGGCAAGATTAGAATGCATTTTGTACCCGAAAATCGACCGTCAATAAAATATCCCCCCCAAAAAACCAAGCCACAACTTTGCCAGCTATTTATTTATTTTTTTAAATTTATTTTCAAAATCAAAGTTCTAGCAATTTTTGGATTCAATAAAGGTGAGAATAGTATTGCGTACGAGTTTGCTAAGGCTTCGATTTACGAACCGAAAGGTTTACGGCACGAGCCGGAGGCGAGGGCCGTAACGAGGTTCGTAAAGAAGCCTTTTCGAACGGGTTTTGTATGCTATTTTCCTGCCTGAGAACCCAAAATCTATTTTGAAGTTAGAAGGTGGAAAAATGACTTTCCCGTACCGATCATGTAACACTGATCGTATCTAAAATCCTCATCTATATGAGGTATTGTTTTATAAGATTACAGTATGTATATTTTTGAATGTCGATTTTCGGGTGCAGCATTCTAACCTTGCCGCAAATGGCACTTCTTCAATACCAACAAAACTCTTCACCAGAATGAAATGACAAAAATATTTTGAATCTCTACGAATCTTAAAGTTCCTCAATTGGTATAATCGTAGCGGCTGGTCAAACTTCGACCACCCTCGAGCCTCAGCTCTCGGTCTATAAAAGATTGAAAACTTTTTCAAAATAATATAAAATTTCGCATTCAATAAATATTTTAATAATTTTTTGTGCCGATACTTCTAAAAAATACTATTTATTTGGATGATTCCACACCCATCACCTAACACAGTTATTTTTTTTTTTCTTCACTCTACCTCTTTGAAGATAGCATGGCAAATGTAGCATGCGAACAAATAAAATACCTGATTATTAGCCTCCTCTATAATGATTTAGAAATAAGTGTAGGAAAATCTTATTTTGAAGAGCATGTTAATTTGTAGAGTTTTAAGAATTCTGTCCATAATTCTTAGTCACCACATAGGTTTTATAAAGTATATTTTTTTGTGTTAGTGGGATAGCAGAGATTGACAAACCTATGTAAAAATAGAATAGCCAGCCAGAACGTAGTTGCAGCCTGATTTAAAGAATCCTATCAAACAGCTATTAGTCAAGCCGAGTAAGATCATTCTTTCTCTTTTATACGCAGAGCTGCATAGCCCGATGTCCCAGACGAATGAACTGAATTGGCGCTACCGATAAGGTGAAGTACCCAGTAGTGGGACAGTAATAAAAATAGCACCAGCAATTGGACAGTCTAATATAATTAACATTTTCGAATAGAAGACGTTTTCATGTAGGAAAAACAAATTTATTTATAATCTATCAATGCACAATAATGGCTGATGAAAAAAACTATCTTTAAAACTCTTTTTCGTTTTGAAGTGAAAAAATATGTTTTAAATGCGAAGCATGTAAGCCTGCTGTCTAATAATAGATCCCTTTAATATAATAGGAGTATTTCTATACTCAGTACTGGGACACGGAAAAAATCGCTAAAAATTATAATTTATAGTTAGGCATAGAACGTTCAAGTTATTTTCTAATTAAATTTACGTTGCAAAATGTATATTATTATAATTTTTTTTTATGTTTATCAGAGTTGAACACATCAAAAAATATAAATAACTCTGTCTAAGAATAGCTTCCATTCGATAACATAAGATTTTTCCTATACCTGGTACTTGGATGGTAAAAAATGTTGGTTTCAGTATTTTATTTTGTATTTCACAATTGTGTCCAGGTACTGGGTCTTGATGATTTTTCTTTGATATTAATTTTTTCTTTGTTTATTAAGCTTATGTTATTAGTTTTTTTCTAATAAATAAAAATAAATTTAAATAATTAATGCAATGTTTTTTTTCATATCACTTTTTGTTAGTTTTTTATAAATCAGCAAACAAAATTTTGACTGTCAAAAGTGTCAAACTACTGGGTACTTTACCTTAGTAAGCAGCACAGTTCAGTACAAATAGGGCAAAATTCAAAAGTGGTTCCAGAATCCCGGGAAAATTGAAAAACTCTAACCCAAGCTCTTAGATCCAATGACCCGGTCACCCTAAAGTTTTTAATCACTTAGCCCAAAAATCTCAAAGCCTTCAAATACTTAACTTAGTTTATCATAATTTATTTAACCTCGTTGCCTAGTGCCATAAACAGTCATACATGTATTAAATAAAAAAATTACTTATAACAAGCTAAAATTAAAAACTTTTATTAGCAGATATGTTGCAGCAGTGGTCAGGTGAAAGGAGAAATAAATGTTCTGTTGATTACATAACTAACAACTTTTTAAAAGAGCTCTTCTATATTCTGTAATGGATACACTGATCAGTTTTTTACTAATACACTCACCCACTTATAATAAAAATTAAATTATATTTATTTACACAGGCTTCAGCTACGCGGACTACTGTACATAACAAAGCGAAAGTGGCTTGAGACGTCTCTCTTGCCAACATGCGTATACTATAGTAGCTCTTAGTGAACCTATCGTTGCAAATGTCTGTACCTGTCGACGAGCGCAATACTACTAACTGTACAATATCTTACGCATAAAAACTGTAGCTACGCTTAGTTTATACCAACCTATTGTACACAGACGTATACATACAATATATAGTTGATTTATTTCTTACATATATTATATAAAAAATAATACTTTTTAAGTAATAACACAAGCACCCATCACCAGATAACCTAGGGCTCTTACTGTTAAATAATAATTTGTTAATTTATAACACAAACGCCTATCACTCAATGGTCCGGGGCGCTTACTGGCCACTTCATTAGTTACAAAATTATTATTTTGTAACACAAGCACCAATCAACAGATAACCTAGGACACTTACTGGCCAGTTTATAAGTTATTGAATTATTATTTTATCACAAGCGCTAATCAACAGATAACCTAGGGTGTTTACTGGTCACTCTATTAAAAAATAGATTGTTAATTAATAACACAAGGGCCTATCATCCAATAACCTAGTGCACTTACTGGCCACTTTATAAGTTGGAAAATTATTATTTTGTAACACAAGTTCCAATCACCAGATAACCCAGAACGCTTACTTGATTCATTATAAGTTAATAAATTGTAACTTCCTAACGCAAGCGCATATCACCAGGTAACTAAGGATGTTTACTAGCCACTTGATAATTTGATAAATTTTTATTTTATAGTATAAGCGCTAATCACCAGATAACCCGGAGTACATACTAGGCACTTTATAAATAAAATACGATTACACAACACAAGTACCAATCATCAGATAACTTTCGAGGAGCTTGCAAACAACTTAATAAATTATAATAAAAATAGGTATTAACACTAGCACTAATTATAAAGTAACTTAAAACGCTTACTTTCCACTTTGTTAGTTGATAAATTGTTACTTTCATACATAAGTGAAAATGATCAGGCAACCCAGGGAGTTGACTGCTCTTTTGATATGTCAATAAAGCACTATTAAATAACACAAGTTCCTATCACTAGATAATTTGATGCGCTTGCTGGCTGCTTCATAAATTAATAAAAAAACGATGAACAATATTAACACCAATAACCAGGTAACTCAAAACGCTAACTGCTTACTTTATTAGTTAATGAAGTGTCACTTTATAACACAAGCGCTGAATACCAGATGACCCGGAACGTTTTCTGACCACTTCATTATTTAATGAAGTATTACTTGATAACACTAGTGCAATAGTTATTTATTGACGAGTATACTGTTATTGCGTAATGTTTTAAGAATTCGTTATATATTTAACAAGTGCCCTAAATCACCTGCTAACACGTGATGATGTTACGTATGGTTTTGATTGATTTAATTAGTAGTCAGTAGGCACCCGAAGTTGTCTAGATTTGTGTTATGAAGTATTGTTTTATAATGTACTCAAGTGGCAAGTAAACGCCCAGAGTTACCTGGTAATTGGCACTTGCGTTATTCATTGTTTTTAAATTAATTTATTGAGTTTCCTTAAAGCTCCCTTTAATGACGTGTTTAAATCACGAAGTAATAATTTATTAACTAATAAAGCAGCCAATAAGCGTTTCAAGTTACCTGGTGATTGGCACTTGTTTTGTTTAATCGTACTTTAAAGATTAATTGAGTAGCCAGTAGGTGCCCTGGATCATTAGATGATAAGCGTTTATGTTATAAATTAGCAATCTATTATTTCTAATAAACAATCATGGGTGTAAAATTTCTATAATTAGTAAAACTATAAAGTACTTATTTCTATGGAAATACTTTAAAATTATGAAACTAAAAAATAATATACTGTGTACAAATTTACAACTTTCATTATTGTGAATAGATATTGGAAACGGAACTATTAAGTCTTTTAAAATTTCTCAGAGATAGAAAACTGATTATGTTTACTGTAGACAAATTTGTAGAGATAATATAAATATCTGCCTAAACAAATTAATTCTAAAAACTCATAACAAACTTTTGTATGTTTTAAATGATAAGATTTTGAATCTTATTAAAGAGAAAGAACACACTTATTACATCATAGATTATGCAAAACATAAAGTCAGACCTTTGTTTTCTCATGTTCAATTATATGTATTGGTATCAAGATGTAAAAATTCTGGAAATATATTTCTACGAAATAATTCAGGGAATCGAGCAAACATTGAGAACATTGTACGGCAAAAAAATTTTGATTGTTAACAATTTTATCATTATTTTTTGTCAAAGATTATTCCTTATATTGTATTGTATTGTATTTATTTAACTCCTTGTATAGATTTAAACCTTTGACATATATATACCCCACGTACGACGTGCCGTGTATTTATAACTCGCTATTAAATCTAAATTACCCGCTTCTTCCCGATTACTTTACCCTCTCTGCCCTTCTAATTCCCTACCCTGCAACTTTTTATTATTCTCTATGACTTGTTTTCTATTTGTTCCCATGGTTAACTTCAGTACTTGATGTGGCAAATTTTCCAAATTCCATAAAATACTTGTATACTACCTCAACCGGATCCCCTTTATGAAGTCTGACTTTTATCTTATTATCTCTTCTGACCCTTTTAGCCCCCATTTTCTCTAATACTTTGACTCATTTCTTATTGATTTTTTTCTTTGTTGCTTGGCAAGCAATAATATGCTGAATATTTTCCTCCTTTCTCAAGCACACCCTACAAATGATATCTTCAAACCCCTTCTTTCCCGCCTTTCCTGCGATCCCACATCTAATCCTCGTCCATTGCTTCTTTGCACTTTCTCCCCACCACTTCTTTCTCCGGTAGTCTTCCACTCCTAACTTGAGTTTGATGTATTTATAATCACAATACTCCGAATTGTCGATCCTCCCCCAATCCAGCTGTACTTCCTGATTTTCCTTAACTTTTAGTCCCTCTGACATTCTCCTTACTAAATCCTATTCCTCCACAGTATCAAACACTCCTTTTAGACCTACCCCATCGCCTTCTTCTTTAAAGGCTTCCTCTACTAGTTTTTGCCAAGTTGATGCATTTTTATTTTCAAGCCCTCTTATTTCCTTTGTAAGCATATTTTAAACCATCTATTGTCCTTCATCTCTGCTATTTTTGTCAGGTCATCTCCTGCCCTCCTCCTAGTTTCAATTTCTAGACTTTTCCTGTCTGATTTTCTTTTCCAAATGTACGCCGAAGTATTCTCATTGACTCCCAATGCCATTTTAACGAATTTTCCCTGTCTTTCCTCGATCTGCTCTCATCTTTTCCACCTCCACTCCTCTACTCCATATAAACAGCCGGCCTTCACTATTGTATCTAATAGATAGTCTTCCTTTTAAACTACCTAATTTTGCCCTTTTCCATACTCCCCAAACTGTATTCATTGTGTTGTTTATCTTATTTGCAGTTTTATTTATATGCATACTCAGTACATTCTTTGTTGAGAACCAAAACCCAAGATATTTATATTGGCTTACAATATGTATCGTCTTCTCTCTGAATCGAGATTTGTCATTTTTTTACCCCGTCCCCTTTCCTAAATATCATTACCTTTGCTTTCTCCATGTTTATTTCGATCTTATTTTTCTCCTCATACTTTTGCAGATAATTCATCATGCTTTGTAAGTCCTTCTTACTGCTAGCCACCGCAGCTACATCATCTGAAAATTTCAAACTGAAAACTTTTTCCCCCTCGATAACAACTCCTTCCTCATTGTTTTCCTTCCACTTATCCTCGATATCATTGATGTAGATGTTAAACAGAAACGGGCTCAAGAGACACCCTTGCCTTACGCCTATCTTTGTCTCCCATTCCTTAATTATTATTGCTTCTTCAAAATTCAATACCCATGTTAATTTCTTGAACAATGATTTCTGTGATTCTTTGAAAAATTCTGCACTTATCCCATCCTTTCCCGCTGCTTTTTTTATTTTTTACTTTTCTTAACGCCTTACTCACCTCCAGTTTGCTCATCTCTATGTTTAATTCTTCACGTTCCTTTGGGTCGTTCCTCCTCTCCCGTCCTTCCTCTCTTGTTCCACTCTGTTAATTTGCTCCTAAGATCTCTTTAAAATGTGCAACCCACTCTTCCTTTCTTATGTCTCCCCCTCTATTTTTCCTCCTTGACCTGAATTGGGCTATTGCTTTCCAAAACTCTGTCATTTTCTTACTCTCTTCCACTAATTTCCATTTCCTTTGCTTCTCCTCTTCCACCTTTCTCTTTCTCAACTCCCTCATAAATCTTCTCTCTCTTTATAACTCCTTCTTACCCTTACCTTCGTTAGATTTCGCCCAATTTTTTAAAGCCCTCCAGACCTTTTTTTTTGGTTCTTAACCTCCTCATCCTTCTCTACTGACCAGCCATAATTTTCACTAATGCCCTTTTTCACCATCCCTCACCTTTCCCCTGTTTCCCAAATTTCGTCGACCAACTCGTCCCATATTTCTTGCGTTCTTTCACCCTCGATCTCAAAGTCCTCCCCCCTATTAAACATTTTTTGTTTGTAATGTTCTTTTTCCCTATTACCCCATTTTAACCTTTTTATATCGTCCTCCTTTTCTTTTTCCGTCTCCTCATTCTTCCTCCCTCCTCCTTCCAATTTAACCTCTGTTGGGAGGTGATCTGATTCCATTTTTATGCCCACTCTCAATTCTTTTATCATGCTACGCTGTTCACTTTCAAGCTCCAGTACCAGATCAAGCACTGAACAACCTCCATTCCTCACAAACGTTATTTCTCCCTCCCCCCCCCCAGTCTTCTCCATTTGCTTCATTTCTTATTGTCAATCCCATCTTTTCACACATATCTAATAGTTTTTTTCCCTCTCTGTTCGTCACACTGTTGCAAGAATTCCTGCTTTCCTCCATCTCCCCCTCGTAGTTTATTTGCCACTTCCTTATACGTGCATTTAAGTCCCCTACTATTATTACTTGCTCGCCCCTGTTCCGCTACCCCTTTTAATTTTATTATGAATACATCAATATTAACATTACAGTCAACAAAAATTAAAAATAGTTTCTTATCGCTTCTTACAATTATACCCGAAATCATCACTCTATACTCATGGAGCTGAAACTAGCCTCACGCCGAAGTAGCCTCACCAGGGACGAATCGGGCCTGAGGGGCCCCGGGGTTTAGATTAATTTTTTTAGTTGAGCCAAAAAACAATAGACATCACTATCATAATCTCACACATGACTTCAATAAGTCTTTCAAGCCGTGAAAGGCCGCCAGGCTTGGAAAACCCCGAGTTTTCCGTCGATGCGTACACACACGTTAACTAAAAAAATGGAAAAAAAAAATTGTATTTTTTTTAAATCTATTGCGCCACTTTAGAACCAAATATAATACATTTTTTTTATTAGTCCCACACACAATTTCTAAAAGTTTTCTAAGCCGTGAAAAGCCGCCAGGCTTGGAAAACACTGAGTTTTCCGTTGATACGTATACACGCGTATACCAAAAAAATGAGAAAAAAATTTGTAATTTTTTTTTAATCCATTGTGCCACTTTAAAACCGTATGGAATCCATTTCTATCAGTCCCACACACAATTCCAGCAAGTTTTCTAAGCCGTGAAAGGCCGCCAGGCTTGGAAAACACTGAGTTTTCCGTCGATACGTGTACACGCGTAAACTAAAAAAATTAGAAAAATTGTATATCTTCTTATAATCCTGTATTATAAGAAATATAAAGTAATGTTATCAATCTTATAAATGATTTAGGATGATTGGAGTTGCTGTTATGCATTATTAATTTTATGGTTTAATGCGAGGTTTAATGTAAGCTAACAGGCAGAGAAAAATTCATTGTCACTTCTTTCTCGTAGATAAGCTTTTTTAAACGTATAGAAGAAAAATTTATATCTTTAATGGTGGCCAATTCTTCCATCGGGTCACTAAAAATTATCGGAGTATATTGCAATAAGTACTAACTATCAATGGAATTGAATTTAATGTATCACAAAAGCCACCAGCCAGAGAAAAATGCGCTTATTCCTCTTTCGCGGAGATAAATTTTTTTAAGCATGCAGAAGAAAAATTTTTTATTTTCAAAATGGTGACCGATTTTTTCATTGCGCCACCCTTAGAATCATTAGAGTATGCTGCTACATTTATAACCTAAGAATATTATATAAATCATGGTATTATAAAAGCCGCCGTGCTGGGAAGTATGCGCCTTTTCTATTGACGCATAGACAACCGTTTTGAAGCGTCTACACAGAAAATTGAGTATTTTAAAAAATGTGACGGATTTTTTTATTGCGCCACTCGAAGAATCATTGGTGGAGATTGCAATATATAATAACTTCTAATTTTATTCAGTTTAAGGTGTAAAAAAAGCCACTAGGCTGGGAAAAAAATGAGCCTTTTTTTCTTACGCGTAGATAAACGTACAGACAAAAAATCATTTTTTTAAAATTGTGGTTAGTTTTACATGGACAGATGAAGAGAAACGAACGATAAAAACTATATATCCTTGTACATTATTGTTAACAACTCGACCACAGTCACATAAGCTTAAATGAAACTATTAAACTGGTTTATATTTTCTGTACTAACAAATACACTTTTTAAGTGATGGTTTTGCAAACATTGAAATACAATATGCAAATAAGAGGTAGAATAGTTTAATTCAAACTTTTTTGTACTGCTTTTCGCTATCAATAAGAATTTTTTACTGTGTTGAGTTGAAATTGTATTTTCTACCAATTTCCACACTGTAAATGCCATTGAGATAGAAAAAAGTGTTTTAATGAGAATAGTAAGTAATTTTTGTCGTGTACGATTTATTAAGATGTATAACTTGAGTTTGTTAAATAAAATATGTAAAAGTTTGCAGACCAAATTCTGATATCCACAAGTTAATAGTAACGTATGTGTTGATATATCTATTTATAATTGGATTTTTATCGTAGGAATAAGAGTAGTATGCTTTTTTACAATTATTTATTTTTATAATTCATACAAAATACTGTTGGTTTTTTTTTCAAACACATTTTTGTGTTTGACAGACTAGTGTAATAACTATCCTAAAATGTTGTCATATTTTTCAAGGTACATTTGTAAAAAGTCGTTCAAATCCATTTAGTGGGTCAATATTTCAATTTTGCATTAGATTTTATGATTACGTAATATTTTGTAAGAAAAAATTATTTTAATGGAAGCCAGTATTCTATTACTTAATTAATAAGTGAAGTGTTGGCAAAAATTCTAAGGTTAATGCAAATCCTAAAATAGTCTTTTCTCTTTTAATTTTGATAACATTTAAATTAATTTTTTTACATATGTTCTTATATTCATTTATAACAATGAATCTTGCTTTGGATACGATACTTTTTTCTGATAATTTGCAAGAATCGTCGATAAATTTTTTTTTACGTTAGACATGTCTTTCTCTCCAAAATATACTGTGTACCTGTACATGTAATGTAAGCCCACGAGCAGACGTGTGTACCGCAATTTCCATGCGTATCTGAAGAATCGGTTAGAAGTGGTATGTCACTTGTAATATGTAAGATCCACTGGGACCACGATACATTTCTCCCCTTACGAATAGTGAGGCCACTAAACATTTCAATAAATAAACATACGTTCTCAATTAAATTTTTTGGAGGCATACCTCGTAAAAAAATCTAAGAACATCAACTTCTTCAATCATGGCAAAACAATTAGTAAAGTCCAATGATTATTTTGTACATTAACAGGCATCAGCTAAATATAAAAATTACAAAGGTCTATTTTCGAGGCCCATTCTCTCCACATATCACTTATTCCATCGTTTGATAATAATGACGTCGCGAAAAACGTGTCAAATGCTAAAGCGGTTAATGGAGATATACAATTTTTAGTCAAAATCCTCAGAAATCCATTGATGATCGCATCATCTAACCATTGATTAGTCAACAACGTTTGCAAACTCTGAACGTAAATGTCTATTCCCTTCACTGTAACTTTAATACACGTAAAATTTTCTTCATAATTTTCTTTATTTCTAAAAATGTCAAGTATAATGGGAAATTCTTGATTTACATTCAGTTCTTGAAAAACTGGGGATTCATTTTTTTCTGCGATTGGTACGTCGGATTTTTTCTTTTGGTCGATAAAATTCATGCAAGTATTAGTTTTGCTATTAATACTGGTAATATTGCCAATTTTGTTGGAATTTTTTTTGTTTTTTAATTTTTTAATTTTTAAAAAATTTTTTAAACTACTAATTATTTTACTAGTTTTGGTTTGTTTCTTAGAATTTGTAACTGATAATTTTTTTTCAATTTTTCGATTTTGTCCTTGCCTTTTTTTGCTCATAAATCTACTTCTTTTGTAATAAATCTTCATCCTTTTTTTTGACTTTTTCCAAGTTTCTTCGGAAAATCTTTTATCCTTAAAGCTTTCTTGTCTTTCAGAAATCATCTCTTCATCTTTTTTATCCTGTAAATTGCCTTTCTTTCGTTCACGATTTTTTTATTATTCTCGTAGTTTTTAATTTGAAAGTTCTTTCTCTAATTTGTTGTTCTATAAATGGTTCTTTTTTTTTAATGTCACGAGTAACTTCAATACTTTTTCTTCCTTTCAAAAACATATTTTTCCGCACTCGGGTGGTTTTGGGAGGCTGGTACTTCCTTGGGCGAAAAAGCAGTTTTCCGGAACTCGTTCGAAAAGTCTCCTTTACGAACCTCGTTACGTCCCTCGCCTTCGGCTCGGGCCGCAAACCTCTCGGTTCGCAAATAGAGACTTTTCAAACTCGTAGGAAAACTACTATTTTTCAACGTTCCAGTAGTTTTCAATAGTTCCGTTAGAGTCTCTTGTATTAAATCGCGAAATGACTTATGCAGACCACAGTGGTACACACGCCATAAAACATTCATGTAAGTAATTTATAAACGGTTCGCAATAAAAATATTTAATTTTTTTAAGTAAGAATTATCAAACAAAATTTCTTGCTGCAAATAACAGAAAAATATATGAAAAGGATAAAGCTTTTTAGAATCTTCGTGGATTTCGATTTCATCAGAAATTCTATCTTTTTCAATGTCATATTTTATGTATAAATTTTCTTTTTCTTCAACTTGCCTTTCTTTTTCCAATTTTTCAATATTATCGAAAAAATTTTATGAGGCATGGATGCATTTTGGTCGGTTTTTGGTTAAAAATGTTGTAAAAATATGAGCTGCAACTACAATGATTTCGTCAAATGTCGTACAGTGAATTAATTTTGTTATTGCGTAGGTAGCGAATAGTTTAATATCATCATCATAAAAAACCTGATCAATTTTTTTTTATAACTGTCCTTAACATGTGAGACGAGCATATATGTAAAGCAGTTAAAAGTGTTATCGGTTTTTTCCCTATTACTTCATTGTAAATTTGTTGCATATACATGGATAACTTCATGTTAATAAAACTTAGTGACGCTGCCTGCAAGTACCTAGAAACAAAAGTATGCTCTTACCTTTATTAAAAAAAAAATTGGCTCAAATCGGTTGAGTAGATATAGAGTTATTTTATTTATGGAAAAAAAAGTGCTTTATCTCCCACTGTGGCGTCCGTAAAAAATTTTTTTTTCGCAATTGTGTGATGAAAATGGGTGTTTTCCGCACTGATGTTAGTGTGGAAAATCGATTTTCCCACATAGTGTGCGGCAAATGTTTTCCGCATACTGTGCGGAAAAACCTTTTCTACATCTAGACGATGCAACATATCATTGCCCATGAGAAAATAATGGTTTTCTAAGGTATAATCTTAAGGCATCAAAACTTTGACCTTGAGATTTATTGACAGTCATAGAAAAAGCTAAGATCAATGAAATTGTTTTCTGTACAATATAAATGGTAGCGAAGAAGAATTGTTTGTATTTAGTGTTATTCTTGGAATAAAGACTGTATTCCTTTTTTTTTACCTGTGATTATTTGAGCTTCGATGTTGTATTTGAATAATTTTGTAATTTGTAATCTTGTACCATTGCAAAGTTCTTCAGGTACGTTTAAGTTTCGTACTAACATAACAATAGCGTTAATTTTTAAATTCAATTTGTGTGAAGGGAGACCTCCTTTAATACTATTTAAATATTCTGTAGGGAAATCAATATAAATATCATCGTCTGAATTATCAACTCCTTTGTGAGTTGCTTTATCAATACTATAATACGTTACTTATGTTCCTACCATATTGTGTAAAATTTTTTTGTTCAACAAATGTGTGTATTCATTGTGAGATGTTAATATAGCTTTAATTATAGAAGAACCATCATCATTATTAAAAATTTTAGAACATATATCATTTGTTCTCCATGTCTTAGGAATTCTAAAAGTTTTAATTTTGCCTTCTCCTATATCCAGTAGCAATGAAGAAAATATTTTATC
>NW_019379507.1:72981-110900 GCF_000648655.2 Copidosoma floridanum | reverse complement strand
TAATTTTACTTCGAAATATCGATTTTTTAGTATTAAAACTTGTGTTCATCATTAGTATCATAGAAAAAAGTACTGTTCAAGACTCTTACTGTAGTAATCTAGTGCATACATTAGAAATGACTTCAAATTACGCTGTCTTGGAAAAATAAGACATCGACATAACCTAAAAAAAAAAAAATAAAAAAAAGAGAAAATCGACTTTTAGTTTTGATTCTTACCTATAGTGTCACTTCGATGTAACAAAATTGCTATTTACAAATAGAATGCATAAAATACTGTACAAGGATTGTTAAAAACTTTAATTGAGGAAGTTCAAGAAACGTAATACCCAAATGTAATCTTGTGTTACTTATGTTAATCGGTTTTACATTCAAATCACAAAGCAGTTGAATAAAAAAAGAGAGAAGATGTTTTGCTTTATGTTTGTCCAAAATGAACTTGATCCACTTTTTTTACCGCTGTTTTTCATACTTAAAATTTTTTTTTACAAAACAAAACATACTTTAAATAATCAATAGAGCTTATCAAAGCATAATTATATTCTTTTAGAGAAACTGAAAAACTCAATAAAGATAAACAAGATATAACAAATGACAAAGTTGATAATATTTACGATACAGATGATTTCGAAACAAAAGAGAGATTAAATTTATTAGGTAATGATAGTTATGAAAACAGTGATAATGATGATGGTTAATATTGTTGTTATTTAATTTTCAAAAGTATGTAATATCAAGAAATGTGTAATAAAAATCCATAATTAAACATTGTTACTTTTGTTTTATAATGACTAGGTTTTATTTCACAAGACTGTATGTTTTACTCAGGATTTGTTGAGCTACAATTTACTTCTCCATGGAAAAGTTATATTATATAGTAAATAAATGTTTAATTTGAACCACGAATCCTTCAAGAAAGTATAGGGCAGTTATGTTTATTTACCTTAAGAAATCTGCTTGCTCTGTTGAAAATGTAGAAAAAAGCGATTAAACTATTTTCGTAATACCATAAAAGTAATCTCTGATAATAATAATAAACTAAAAAATTAAAAAATTAATATGAACTTTATCATAAGTTAGCTTTGTATATGTTACCGGCAAAGTGTATAATAAGGCATTCTATGGAATGCCTAGGCATTCTATAGAATGCCTAACAGAGTTAGGAAAAGTATAGAATAAGTCTATATTTCACACTTTGCCTAGGCATTCTATAAAATGCCTAAGAGATACCCGGCAAAGTATAAAATTATCAACAAATACTCGTTGATAAGCGAATTTCTTCTCAGTTTGCTGTTTAATTTTGACATACACGGTCGTAGTTTGAGGACTGGCTTAGAAATGGCTCAGGAAGCGAAAGAAATCATGAGGCAGCGTTTTGAGAATAAACTGAAATCAGTAGGCAGCAAATCGAATTCGATTATACTAAGTAATGTGAAAATCTTAGATCTAATAAAAGAAGTTAAAAAAGAAAAGTGCAAAGAGACTGGTAAATCTTCACGACATTATTGGTTGCTGCAACACTACGATGTGCTAAACGTTGAAGGACGCGAAAAGTTAATTTTGCCAATTAGTGAAGCGAATGCTGATATTAAGTATGATTGTGCGATGGAAGATTTATTTGACGTATTGTACAAACAATTGTATGCACGATCGCAATTTAGTGTTCGTGAAGAAAATTTGATTCGTATTGACGAAGTTCCCGAGACTGAATCTTCGGTGCGAGCTGTAGCAACTGCACAAAGTAATGGAACTGGGCAAGGAATAAAAAAATATTCTTGCAAATCGCGGTGTACGACAAAAAAATGTATATGTTTTAAAAATAACAGACTGTGTAATTCGCGATGTCATAAAAGTTTATCGTGTTGTAACAAATAAGGTTTTTTTAACGATATTAATTTAAATAGATCGTCTGTAAATAGTTTTGTAATTAGAATAAATGCATTTTTTCGATGCAAATGCAAATTCCGAGCCTCAAATAAATTTACTATTAACAGATTATCCTTAATTTTTACTTTGCCGGATACCTCTTAGGTATTCTATAGAATGCCTGAATTTCATACTTTGCCGGTAACATATACATGTCGGAGTTGTCAATTAATTATCACGTCACTCAGAAGTATTATTTAATGAACAATTGTAGTTTGATACAAATCTAATTTTTATTAACACAATTATTTAATGATATCGTTGTATCAGATTAAATAAAAGTTTTAATCAGTTGCCCATAAGAGCATAGGTTACTGTACTATATTATAAGTTAAGTAATATCAAACGCATATAAAGATCGCATGCAGCTACATTTTGACACTTATTAAAATTTATAATACATACAGATAATAACATTATTTAAAAGATAATCTTAAATGTTGTGCAATATTTACAAATATTTATCAAATCAGCCATTTTTATAAATTCTAGCAGCTCCATGTACAGTTCGGACTAATTTTTCAGTGATCCGTATGCTCTTACCTTTATTAAAAAAAAAAATTGTCGAAATCGGTTGGGTAGAACTAAAGTTGTTTTACTTATTAAAGTTGTTTTACTTTTAAAAAAAAGACCTTTTAATTACCTTTTTTTGCCATTTATTGGCGGCCATATGGAATTTATTAATATCACGTAGACTCACAAAGCATTGTATTCCTACGTGGCAATTTAGTTGATAGTTTCTTCTTTATTTTGGTGAGAATAACTGTGTCCAAAGTGTTAACACTTCAATTATTATTAATGTTTTCTTAATTTTAGTCGATTCAGCCATTTTTAATAAATTCTAGCAGCGCCATCTACAGTTTGGACTAATTTTTTAGTGATCCGCATGCTCTTACCTTTATTTCAAAAAAAATTTGTTCGAATTGGTTGGGTAGAAATAGAGTTGTTTTATTTATGGAGAAAAAGTTATTTTTTATGAACTTTTTTAGTCTTCTTGGCTGCCATATTGAATTTACAAATATCACACGGACTGACAATACTTGTAATGATTACTAGCAATTTAGTGAATAATTTTTCATCCATTTAGGTATTGACGAGTCCGTCAAAAGTGTTTACACTTTAATCATCACGTAAGTTTTTTTTAATTTCTGTCAATTTAGCCATTTTTCACGAATGCTCGCAGCGCCATCTACAGTTTTGACTAATTTTCTAGTAATCTGTATGCTCTTACCTTCATTTTAAGAAAAAAATTGTCGAAATCGGCTGGGTAGAACTGGAATTGTTTTATTTGTGGAAAGAAGGACCTTTTTATTACCTTTTTTACCTTTTATTGGCAGCCATATTGAATTTACTAATATCATGTGGACTCAAAATGCATTGTATTCTTACATGGCAATATAGTTGGTAGTTTTTTATTCATTTTGGTGAGAATAACTGTGTCCAAAGTGTTTACACTTGAATAGTTATTAAATTTTCCTTAATTTTAGTCAATTCAGCCATTTTTAATAAATTCTAGCAGCGCCATCTACAGTTCGGACTAATTTTGCAGTGATCCGTATACTCCTACCTTTATTAAAAAAAAAAAAATTTGTTTGAATCGATTGGGTAGAAGTAGAGTTATTTTATTTATGGAAAAAAGTGCTGTATTTCCCACTGTGGGATGTGTGATTCCAGTTTTATAAATGTATTTAGTTAGTTTTCTCAGATTATATGAGCTCTTCATTTACATCTACATATTATAGTGCATGTTTTATTATCACATTGTTTTCTTAATTCTCTTAAAGAATCCCGAATAAATTCCTCACCTTCCTTTTTTATACTGTGTATTCAATTTGATACAGCTGTCATGTTAAAAGCGTAAATACAAGTTCATAGTATCGGCAAAAACTTGATTTTTAATCTTAAATCATAATAGCATTAACTTACTGTCTAAAAGGTATTTATTGGTAATCAACCAAATTCTTTTGTGTGTAAAACTCGTATATCACGAAGTTTACCCATGGTTAAGCAAGCATCAATTATTCATAATTAAATAAACTGGTTTTACGTATTTAAAATAATAATAGTCATTTTTAAGCAGGCGATCATCGGCAATAAATGAACTGTTTTCATGGAAAAAATGTTGTGATTATTATATTATTATTATTATGGTTGTCATTATTATTACTGTTACTACGTTAGCAACAATCTGTCCTAAGCTAACCGACTGACTTTTAAAGTAACTTTATAATAATAATGATTCTTAATCAAGCGATCTATGCCAATAAGAAAATCAACTATTTTAAAATGCTTCATTAAAATTACAAAAACAATTTTTGGACAGAAAAAAATGTATCCAGAGTATAGCTACTGTATTTTTAAGTTCGATACTGGAACCGTTAATTAGGTGAAAGAGATTAGGTTACATGAACAACAAAGCTGTTTTCAAATGTTAACATGATAATCATAACTCTAAAACGCTATAGCCTTGATAATAAATTGACTAAATGTTTTTTAAAATAAATAAAAACAACATTTATTTGTTATCAAGACAGCAAAGATTATAATTAAATCAACTGATTTTCAGTTTAAAAAAAGAATAATATTAACTAAGCTTTTTAAACTAAAAAAAAGTAATAATAAAACTAATTATTGTTTATTAATAAAATGTGGCCTCAGGTGAGAAAGCATTGACGTTTAGAAAAACGATTATACTTAGTGTTATTAATTACTAAATTTTTTCCTTAGGTGAGCTAGCATTGGCGATTAGGAACCTAACTGTTTTTTATTTTTATGTATTGATGAGTATTTTTATTAGGTGAATAATCATCGGCGATGAAAAACTTAAACATTATTTCCTATAATTGATATACATTTTTTTTATGGACAAACTAGCATTATCAGTTAAAAACCCAATTATTTTTTCGTACTATTTATTGATAACATGTGCATAGAAACTGCTTTTAAAAACCCAACTGTTTTTTAGTATTTTTAATACATAAAATGGGCCCTTTGACAAGCAAGCATCAGCGATAAAAAACCTAACCGTTAATTATTAAATAATTTTTTTTTCTTATGCAGGCAAGCATTAGTGATTGAAAACCAAACTGTTCAAAAGGATTATTTATAAATAAAATTTTTATTCAGCTAAGCAAGCATCGGTGATAAAAAACCAAAGTGTTTATCGGTGTAGTGAATCAATGAAAAACATCATTAGTTAAGCAAGCATCGCCCATTTGCAGCCTTACTGTAATTTCGTATTATTTGTTTATAAATTTCTTCCTAAGGTGAACAAGCATCGTTGATGAAAAATCCGGATTTTTTAAAAATATTTTGGATTAATAAAATGTACTTGTCGGTAGGCAAGCACTGGTGGTTAGAAACATAACTAATTATCAGTAGAGAAAAGTAACAAAAAACATCGACAGCTGAACAAGCATCGCCGATAAGGAACCTCACCTGTTTTATTATATTATTTTTTATTAAAATGTATACATACAAAAGCAGGAAAAATGAAACTTAAGTGCTGTTATTTCATGATGTATAAATTGGCTGTTAAGAAAGCTACCGTTGACAATAAGAAACTTAAATCTAGGCAGAGATTGCTGCCCTTTCTGGCAAAGAGTGGTCCCTAAAATATAGGGCTTCTCGAGGGATACTAATTAGCCTTTATCCGATGCTTCAGCAAAGAGTGCCGGCTTAATTAGCAAGAGGTAGACGTCCAAAAATACGGAGTCTTCTCCAGGAAAAGACTACACAGTGGTGAGTGGAGCCAATGCACCATTGGTGCAGAGTGTCAGCATAAGTGGCAAGGTGTTTCACCGAAGACACTGCCACTGTGACCTAATGTGTTAAAATTACGAGCCTAACTGCAGCACAAGACTTATTACTGGCCCTAATTTTGGTCCTCGTCTCAATTAATATTCTTTTTCATTTTGTTTAAATTTAAGCTGTCCTACTTAAACTTTACTCATTGTCTTCAGATATCATCTATTTTTTTTATTATTATTTTTTTTTATTTGAGTAACTAGCATGAGCTACAACAACTGTGCGTCTAAATCAATATTACATTTACGTTTTTTGCGACAAGTGTTGACCATTCGTTGTGCTTGTAAACCCTTAATAGTTATCAGAAGTAATGTAACTGGTCAACTGTTTCGACGTAAGGTAAATGTTCCAAACGTTGGCCATCTTAGCAGACCAATTTCTGAAGTACTCCATAAACATAAAAAAAAGTAAAATTTCCAGTCCTAATGGGGATTATTTTATAGTTATACCACTATTGTAAGCTGTATCAAAAAGAAATGATTTTTTGCATGCACAGAAAAAAAGCTTTTATTTATTATTGGACTTTATCTAATGTCCCAATTCTTGGCCACTGTAGAAAAAACTTATTCCTGTGGCCGAAACTTCAAGTACCAATAACTGGCCAGTCGTATAAATTGCACGCAATTAACATTGGCCAGTTATTAGGACACACTAAAAGTGAGGTTACGTTGACAGATGTCCCAAAGCCTGGCCATCCGACCAAAATCACTTTCTAGAAACACTTTTTTTCTAATTTCTTGGTTAAAGTATCATCGAGATAACTATTAACAATGAATTTTATATAATTTTTAAGCGTGAATAAAAATATTTTTTACAGCTGAAAAAATTCGTGCGAATCATAAAATTGTGATTGTGGCCAGTCTTTGGGACTAACGTTTTGGTGGCCAAGCATTGGTACATTTACCTTACTGTTTACAATGAGTAAGGCTAATATAAATATGTTTGATTTTTCGTAGTGTCTATTCGCACCGTGTATACACGTAATTACGTGGATATAGTGGATACGCATGCGCTGTGGGTAATTTTACTGTCCGGTACTGATAGGGTCCAAGTTTTTTTTTCCGAGCGAGCGAGGCCCATGCGTATACGTGGATATAAGGTGCGAATGGACGCAGCGTTGATTTTTTATCTTATGTAGGATTTTATCAAAAAAATTGTTGGAGAGAAAATTCCGTTTGTTGTTTAATAACTTACATTTTTTTTCTCAATTACGGTTTTTATTTTGAACTTATTTCCAGATTATAACAAACAATATAATTATGAAAAATATTTGATAACAAAACATGATATAGAAATTTTAGCTTTTATTAATGAAGTAAAGCAACATGCACATCAAAATGGATTGAAAGTGAAACACAATGCAGCAAGACTCTTTATTAAAACCTCTAGGAAACTTTGGTGTAAGTTAAGAAGAATACCTAAAAAGTTAAAGAAAATCAATAACAACTGATTTGATTTTCTAGTATCTTAGTCGAAAAAGAGACAGTCAAAAAGGAGGTCTCGTTAAAACGCCGTTCACAGATTTGCGAGAATCACAATTACGAAGGCGAACTGCTAGTTTGTAAGATCAAAAGATTTAATAATACCTACGTATAACTCAATTTTAGCAAAATATAGTTAGTTTCATCAGTATCATATAATATAAAATATTTTTTATTATATTTAGGTCAAGACAAAAGTTCCATTTTAGCATTCGCTTCTTCTAGTGTCTTGAAAAAAGATGGAAAGATAAGTGCTGCTATATTACTAAACGAATCACGAATCACTTAAATCTTCGGACAGAGTAACTACAATTTTCAATTCTTATTAAAATACGCCCAACAGTACAATAATCAAAATTAGTGCTGACCAAGCTTTAGCTATCTATTTAAATTGCAATTTGACTACAACTCAGTACATGACTTTGAAATCGAGCATAAAAGTTGTGGTAAGTATTAGTTATAATTGGATTGGCTAATTTATAATGTCATAAACAATTTATTAATAAGTTTTTCTTTCACAGTGGCTGATATATAACTAGACTTCAATCATGTACGTGAAGTCAAATCACTTAGTTATGTACAGCTCATGTTATTTGAAGGAAGCCAAGTTACTGTACCACTTCAAAAACTTTTAGATCATAATTTGCAAAGAATCCGAATGTAGCTTTTAGTAAGTGCATTATTTAAAAATATTACAGTTTATTACAAATAAAGATTCGATGATAGCTCTCAACATTTAGAGAATAAACACGTATTTGAGCATGAAACTGTTTTAGACTCCTCAGTTATAATAATACTAGTGGCACCAATTAGAAGAGTATCTGATAGTGCTAATACCATTTCATGGCAAAGTCCGGTCTCTATATCAACAAAGTATTACTGTTTATTGATTGAAATTAAAACAAAGATAACAGTTAAGATAGCTTCATTGTAATGTATTTTTTTAACTATTGTAAACTACTTTGACTGACGCATGATAAAGAAAATAACGACTCTATTATTACGAAATACAATCGCATAAGAAAGGAAATAAGCAACTTGACAACAACGAAAATAATTTTAGATAATTTAACTATTAGTGTTACTATGTAAATATTAAATCAACACAGATAAGCACTTTGTAGTTTGCATTTAAATAGTAAAAAAAAAAAAAAAAAAAAAACATTGTTATGACCATAGAAACGAAAGAAAAACTGAAGTAAAAAATTTTTCATTACATGTTCAAATTATATGTATGAAGTATTTTTTGAAATTGACATATGATAGATCTTATTATTTACGTGTCTGACACCAAAATTTTTTTAATGTGTATATTAATAATGGTCTATTTTACTGGTTGCAAAAAAAAACAAATGTTTTATATTAAACGACACTGACATAAAGTTGTTAGGCGAAAGAAAAATATGTATCCAAAAAGAATTGAAAAATAAACTAGGTGTGATCGTAGATATGCTGAAATAAGCTACTTGTTAACAGAGATGATATTATTAAGTATAAGATATTACCAGTAAGTACGTTAACTCTAAATTTCTGGATGCTTGTGGTTTAAAATACTAAATATCATTAAATTATTTATTTCAATATGTGCAGGGCATATGTCAGAAAAAGCGTTGGAGAATCGCATTGAATAACTCGAAGCCTATTGGTCGTTTCCCTAGACGAAATTCGAGAAAAAAATTTAGAATATATTTTTGGTCGAGTTCTTTTTGGTGTCTGATCTCTATATTTACCACTTAAGATTGCGCAATGGAAAAAGAACAAATCCATTGACTTACTTGGTTAAGTAACAAACTATTTTCAAAAAATTTTTTTTTAATTATTAAGTCACAATATTTATTATTTTATGTTACTACATTTATAGTATACAAGGGCCCCCCACCGTGCCTGAGACTAACTGAATACACCTTTGTGTGTTGACACGTAATGTAAAATGTTTTCGGTTAAAAATTTTGCGTCTATTCTTGACACTCCCTGGAATCAAATACTATTAATTAAGAAGCGGCTTTGGCTCAATGGTAATCGTGCTTGTTACTGATACAACGCTGTTCTAGGGGTCATGGGTTCGATTCCCAGTGAATGCAGATTTTTTCAAAAACTGTTTTCATAGGGAAAAGTTTCTATGTAACCCTGGTTGTTTCGGGGCAGGTTTTTCCGTAGAATTTTCCTTTAGCGCAATTCCATAGCTTTTTCCTTGCCCTACAGGTCTTTGGGCCTGGGTGAATGCAAAACAGTGTTAGGGCTATAGTATAGGTAGGAATTAGTGGATCGGATGCCAGGCGTCAGGGTGCGTTGCCTGGTGATGTCTGGACCTCCAGGGGCCTCCTTTTTGAAGGAAAACCAACACCTGGCCATCTCATCGAGTAAAGTAGACTGTCGGTTATAAAACGGCCGGTAAAGCAAGTTAGATGGTTTATAGGAAAATATCTTTTCATTAAATTTTATAATAGCTGTAGAGTAGGTAGAGCTGGTAGAGATAAGGAACATAGGATGCGTTAAAACTTGTTGGATATATTTTCTGATTCATCTTATATTATGCTTCATAATATTCTTTTTAATGCGCGCGCGCGCGCACACACATCTGTGTGTTTCTTTTTATATTATATAGTAATTAAAGTGGGACTTTTTACAATACTTTCAACAGTCTCTAAATAATACCCTCGTTTCCACAATCATCCCACAGGCACTACTGTCACCTGATAAAATAAGAGAAAATTCTCTTGTTTTTTCCTTCATTTTAATGGGTCGCGTGTTCTGTTGTTCCCTCCCCACCCTAAACAACCCCACAAAGCCCCTGAATACTACTCATGGTTGCCTTGTATAATACATGATAGACCAGTGCCCGTTAGGATTACATTAATTATTTTTACACTACTCGTAAGGCAAATAGATTAACAAAGTAATTATAAAAATTTATCAAATTTTTTAATGAAGATTATTAATACGCAGCTGGCTCTCCATCATCAAGAATAATAATAAGGAATGACTGGAAATTTTACCACTGGCCCTTTTCAGGGCCAATGTAAGCATTTACGTTCCCTACTTAACCATTATTCTCATCGGTCCTTTTAAGGCCCACCTAAGTTTAGATTACCTTGCCAACAAATACATTTTTACTGCGATTCCTGGAGACGATTCGTCAACTATGAAAGACTATTTAAAGCCGGCCACTATGAAACCAAGTCAGTCATTAACTGGCAGACGTCACGAGCAGAGTTGTTCGTCGCAAGGCTGCGAGCCCCGGTGACCGATGACCCTATATTACCCTCTCGACTCTAAGCATTTAACCAGGAATCACCGATCCTCTTCAAGGTCTGCGCTGGACGAACCTAACAGCTATGGAGGGAAAAAAAATTTGAGCCAACGGGAGACTCCAACGGGCAAGCATCACGAACCAATCTCTACTAATCTCTCCACCTTAGATCATCAAAACAACTGAGTCTGCAAAAAAAGGTGCTTTAGACACCATCAGGAGACGTTAGGAAAGAGCACTACAACTAGCCCCAAAGCTTCGGACTTTGTAATTTTTCTCCTGATCAGTCTGGGGCTTCAACAGCAGGCCAGAGAAGATCATCCTGAGGCATCCAGGCAGTCACAATTGTTGTTAACTTCAGTCAAGAAAGAGTTTACTTAAGAAGCTCACCGGTCTTTTTTAGGGCCATCGGATGTTAAACTACTTTGCCAACAAATATATTAAAACTTAACAAAGTTGACTGAAAATAGCCTTTAGGCGTCACAAAAGTCATAAGCATGCCAATAGTCGCAAAAAGGTATATTAGAAAGAAAACTTCAAATATATCTAATGAATACAATTTGAGGCGTCAAGAAACTGACGCAGAAAATTTATCAAGATTGGAACAGCCAAAATCGCCAAGTAAAGAATCCATTACGTGAGAGATCAGCTTTTCATTTTACCCTCACAGTAATCTCTTAAATCTTTAAAGATTTAAAGTCAGATTTTTAAATAAGAAGAAAATGTATTTCTGTTTTTGTGGCAATAAAAATGTTGGGTTTAAGGTCCAGGACTTTGTTGCTCTGGTAATAAAATTGTGAGATATGAGAAAAAAAAATTTTTTTTAATATAAATTTTTTGGGAGTTTAAAATCTTAACAGCTTTAAAAAATAGCCCTTTTCGTAAATTATACGGGAGAAACTGCAAATCAACCGCTTCTTATGGCCAACTATTATTTAATGGCATAAGGAACGCATGGTACTTTTCAGCATAATTATAATTTTTTAATTTTTACAGCTTATTATTTCACCAAATAAACTGTATGGATTGCGAACAACTATACTTTTTAATAAGAAGATTTTTGTTCTGAGAAGTGTCAGGAATGAATGTAAAATTTCTAACTGAAAACGTTTCACATTACATGTCAACACACTACGGTGTTCCATTTAGTAAGTCTCGGACGAAGCCGAGACGGGGGGCTGTTAGTGTAGATATATTTATTCAAATAAAATCTGAAAATAAATCAGACACCTAAAATATTTAGTAGAAAAAAATTTCCAATTGACACTTAATTCATAACTTACAGTAAGTTAATGAAGTATCTTTATTCTTTTTTCAAAATAAACATTATCTCTTATTTTTGCTTATTTTTAAAAATTTTTAGTCAGTCCTTTCACTTAAACGTGGTTTTTGAAGCTAATTGCAATTATTTCAAATATGAATATTGAAATTCATATATTTGTATTATTTATCTCTGAACCATGAGTACGACTATTTTAATTTTCATAATTTCACATTTTGACATGTTTTTTTATTTACTATGTATTAAAATCATATGCAAAAAAAATCTCTTTAATCAAATTCTTATTAAATTTACTTGAAGAATTTTTAATTATAAGTTGATTTTTTACGAATCATGACACCGAATAAAAATCTTGTACTTTACTTCTAATAAACGATTACTTGTTGAATATTCAAAACTTGAAAAAACGAAAAGAACTCAGCTTGCCACAGTAGTACCTCATAGATGGTATGAAAATCTGCAAAAATGTATTGTAGAATAAACATTTTTTTTGGAAAGTTAAATTGTGAATATAAGAATTATTATGAAAATCATAAAACTTGGAATTAATGAATTCTTTTATAGCATTTTTCTCTTAACTACCTTCATAACTTTTAGTTTATAATTTTATCTTCAGAAATGATAAAAAAATGGATTTCAGGTACATTGTAACAACATTGTCAAAAAAAATTAAAATTTACTTAAAAAACTTTGTTCTATCACAATTAAAATTTATATACGCAAGAGTTACATATTAGAATTTGCAACTTCCGAAAATATCCAATAGCACGAAAAAATACACTAAAGGATATTCTAGGAAGACAACCTAGCTTGACACGTTAAACATTGTGATCTATATAAAAAACGCTAAAAATATCTACCTCTGTTTTTTTGCGTAAATGTGTTGGATATTGATTAAATTTTATACCTTTAGAAAGAGTTGAGGTGGACCCTCTTAAATAATTTTTATAGTTCTAGAAATTTTTTTAATCATGTACAAAAATAGATATTTAATGTTTAAACTAGTGCTTGCCGAGACTCAAGACCTTTGTTGGTCTTGTCTTGAAATCAAGACAATACTAAGACAAGACCAAGACAACACTGGAATTCTTCAGTTTTTCGAAACCAAAACAAGACTAAGACTGTAAGTCAGTTTTGTCTTGATGTTTTGAATGTCTTGATAGGAGGAAGGGGGTCCCAGCTTAAAGCCCTGCATAATCGATGTATTTAACAGATTGTCTACTAGTACACTGAGTAGTATCAGAGATTTGCTGTGGAACTATCGTCTAGTGCTAGTGCTAATAAACGCAAACGAAGTGAATCTGATAGTGATCAAGAAATTAGAGTTTCTAAAGTTGAAGAAAATGATGAAAAACCAAAAACAAATTGGAAAAACTTTTTTGATTACACTATTAAGGAAAATGAGAGAGTTTGGCATTTGTTTAGAGTGCTCTACGAAAGAAGTAAATACTGAAATAAAAATAAAAAATGGAAACACTACTGGATTGAAAAAACACCTTGAAAAACATCACACAGAAATTCACAATCGATTTTTCCAAAAAAAGGCGGCTAACACAAAAATGTTGAAACACCAAACAACACTACATGATTTTGAAAAAGTAAGTAATCCTATTTTTAAATAAATATTAAATGTAATGAAATGATTTCTTCAATTATTTATCAATATTTACTAAAATGATAGACAGTTTAATCATTCCTCTTACACCTTTACACAAATATGAGTATAAATTTGAATGTAAATATGAATATAAACTACTGAGTGAGCTCGACTCTATGGGCACTGATTTCCTAGTTAGTAAACAAGCACTGGCTGAAGAGAAGTATTTGTTATCATTTCGGAACCATTACATACGTTTCGCATCAAACATCGTTATAGAAATTATTTTATTACATTAATTTTAAAATTTGTTTATTTATTTATTTTATTAACACTAAACATACTTTGTAAAACATATACCTAATTTTTTCAGAAACAACTTCAAAAAGTAGACTGGAAGAGAGTCATCCCAATCTGGATAGTTTATAAAAAACTACCTATGAATTTTTTGATGATCCATTCACGCAAGTCATTTTTCATAAGCTGAATACTGACGTGACAGTTCCAAAAATCAAAACTTTAAAAGAACAAATTATGACTGAATTTCACAAAGCACAAAAAAATTTTAAAAACATTTTTGAAAAAAATGAATCTAAAGTTTCTTCTGAAGTAGATGGTTAGACAGAGCATAAAAGTTGTGGTAAGTATNTTAGGTTTCTAAAAAACGATTAACTTTTAATAACATAATATTGATGTATTTTTTCCGTCCTTTCAAATGGTAGTAAGAAATTTGGAATAAAATTGGTGGAACCTGGCTAAAAATTATAAAAGCCGGTTTTTTTGACAATTTTTCACTTATTCTAAGACCCCATTACACTTTTGGTAAAAACAAATTTTTTTATCGAATTCTGCAAAAAAAAATTTCAAAACATATGTTGTGGTTGTAAAAACCTTAAAAAAAAATTTTCTGGTATCTCAAATCCAAGAACTGAAATAGAAAAATTTTATTTTTTTGGATATTTTGGTATTTATAAATCATTAAAATTAAAAGTAGTAAATAAAAATAACTATTAGTCTTCGTTTATCGTTATAAAATTTAGCAGATACATAAGTAATATTTGATGTTTACTGTTATGTGTTTTAGTCTTCATAGCTGTCTTCATTAATTACTGGTTCAATTTCTTCTTTTGCAAACATTTCAGTCAGTACCTTTACTGGCCGAATAATTTTAGACTTATATCTTGCATTTGACAGATAGTATATAACAGCAGCAAGGTGGTAGCAGCACTCTATAGTTCTTAAGCTATTTGCACAATCACATGCATGGCGTGAGATACCATTGTAACCCATAGTATCAGATTATATTCGATATAACACGTGTAGATTTTTCTATTGATATGTCTGTTATTTTACTAACACCTCAATTATATTTGGCTGCATTTTTATATACTCTCAATAAAGATTATTAGATTCATTTTTGCTAAATAAGAAACAGCTTGACCTAGTTGATAAGGACCTGAAAAAAATACTTTCTAATCTTTCTCAGTTGTCTCAGGAAAGTCTGATAGCTTTTTGGATAGTAATTTTACAGCTAAACTGCTTCTTCTTGATCATCTTAAGTTTTCTGCTTCTATTGCTAACTATTTTTCAGCATTGATAAGAGACAACATTCTGTCTATGACCACATCCACCACTGTTTAATCTTTTTCCATACTGATTATTAAGAAAACACGCTATTTTGCAGTAAGAGCCAGCTTTAGAAACGAGTTGGTTATCCAATTAGTTATAAAAAAGTTTTTTTTTTCCTAAGATTCCATGAGTAGCTGCAACAACCCACCTTAACTATGTTGTGTAACGAAATTCGTTAGCTTCTTTAGTAGTTAAATGGGTTTTCTTGCCTTTTACTGCAGGCATTAAAACTCTTGAGCCAAGCTCTTCTCAATATAAAACTACGTCTTTAAAAGCTCGGTCTACGAGACAGATATGTCTACATTTCATTATTCTTTTTGTTCAATTAGGATTTAACATCACCTTTTTCATTATACTTGAATTTTCAACTGTTCTTGTTTAATTTAGAAAATACTAGAAATCATGTTATTAGATGCATGAGGACGTAGCTTGAATGAAAAAATTACCAAAGCTTGCATTATGTTTCTTTTTCCTGAATTGCTTATAAAATTTAACATATCACATAATTTCTCTAAATTATCATAAGTAAGTCCTGTAAATTATTTTATATGCTGATTGCTTAACTCAAAAGATGTCACTTGATCCAAAAGTGTTTGAGATGACAAATCTGATGTTTTTGTTAAAAAAAAAAAAAGACATTTATTTGGCAGTTAACTAACTGGAATTGCTGTAGACTTATATCAAATTTAAATCATCTTCATAAAATGTCTTATACAACAAATGCTTGTAACAAGTACGATTTCCATTAGAAAATGTTTGCATTCTTTTAAAATACTGTCATCTAGCTTGTAGTAGTATGAGAATTAAACCTTTAGTGTCATTACACGAACAATAGTAACCATGACTGGCAACCGATCTTTTTCAAGGTAACTCTATCACTGGATCATTGCAAATATTTTTAGGTACATATTTAATCGGATTCTCACTCAAATTTTGTAAATACTCTGTTGAAGTAGCTGTCAAAGAATGCGTTTGGGAACTTGAACTCTCAGTTTTAACTTGATTTAAAGTTGATTTAGATTTTTTTAATGTACCAAAAATACCAGTCTTTTGCATTTATTGCACAACTTTGGACCAACTTTAACTTTTAATTCAAGTTGCTCGTAAACTGTATCAGCCTCGAAACGTGTAATAATAATTTTTATTTGACCAGCTAATGATTTTTTAAAACTGAAGCCACTTTTACAACACTTATCAGAGTTTGATGCGTTTGCTGTTTAAGAAATTTCTGATGATTGTAAAAGACCCCAGGAAAGCAAGATAGTTGATTATTTGAAACCTACTGTGAAAGTGGTAACTTTAAAAGATATAATTTAATCATACTAAAGATTATACCTTAAAACTTTATTTTCCTGACATGAAACTCTGATGTATAAGTTTTTTTCTTGTCGATATGACAACCTTTTTCTAATTTCTCAAATTCTTGAAAGGTATTTATATTAATCCACATAATAATGATAACAGTAGCATCCTAAAACAAAGTATTTTAACGTTATCAAGCAATTTTTTATTTGAAAGAACTAAGGACAAAAACTAAGCTCATAATTAATATAAAAATATCACAATATCTAAGAACAGTATATCCCTATCACAAACCTTAACGTTGAATCAGCGCTGAATCAACGCTGAATCAACGATGTGATTTACGACTTATTTCAGAGTTCTTTTATTCCTGGATTTAACGTTGATTCAGTGCTGATTTAACGTTGAGATTCGTATAAAATATCGAAGTAGCATCTACACTAAAGCAGTTCTACTTATATTGCTATCCTTTTGACAATAAAGTGGAACTTTTTGATTTAAAAACAAAAAAAAATTCGTGTGTCAAAATGTAAAAGATTGTCAACAAAAACTTTTATGTAGAAGCAACTTTAAAAATATTTTCCTAAAGTATAAAAATTGTAGTGCTTGCCGAGACTTAAGACTTTTTTTGGTCTTGTCTTGAAATCAAGACAAGAAGAAGACAAGACTGGAATTCTTCAGTTTTTGAGAACAAGACAAGTCAGTCTTGTCTTGATGTCTTGAATATCTTGATTGGGGGGTGGAGGGGGGCGCCAGCTTAAGGCCATGCGTAATCGATGTATTTAACGGATTTTCTACTAGTACTAGTAGTTTTTAAAGCTGAAGAAGAGAATGAAAAACCAAAAATAAATTGGAAAAACTTTTTTGATTACATTATAAAGGGAGAAAAGGGAAACGGCATTTGTTTAGATCTACCAAAAAAGTAAATACTGAAATAAAAATGAAGGATGAAAACACTACTGGATTACAAAACACCTCGAAAAACATTACGAAGAAATTCACAATGGATTTTTTCAAAAATAGGCAGCTAACATAAAAACTTCGAAACTCCAAACAACACTTCATGATGTGGAAAAAGTAAGTGATCCAATTTTTAAGTAAATATTGGATGTAATAAAATGATTTCTTCAATTATTTATCAATGTTTACTAAAATGATAGACAGGAAAATCATTCCTCGTATAACTTGACACATATATACTTATAAATTAGAATATAAATATGAGTACAAAGTGCTAAGTGAGCTCGACTATACGGGCACTTATTTCCTAGTTAGAAAAGAAGCACTGGCTGAATAGAAGTATTTGTTATAGTTTCGGAACCAGTACGTATGTTTTACGTCAAACATTGTTACAGAAATAATTTTATTACATTAACTTTAAAATTGGTTAATTTGTTTATTTTATTAATACTTAACATATTTGAAACACATGTACCTAATTTTTTTCAGAAACAACTTAAAAAAGTAGACTGGAAGAGAATCATTTCAATCCAGGTAGCTTATAAAAAACTATCCATGAATTTTTTTGATGATCCATTTACGCAAGTCATTTTTCATAAGCTGAATACTGACGTGACAGTTCCAAAAATCAAAACTTTAAAAGAACAAATTATGACTGAATTTCACAAAGCACAAAAAAATTTTAAAAACATTTTTGAAAAAAATGAATCTAAAGTTTCTTCTGAAGTAGATGGTTAGACAGTCAAAAATGTAATGTTTTATTATGGAATTACGGCCCATTTTATCGATGAGAATTACGTTCACCATTCATTAGCTATAGATTTTGTTCCATTTGATGGAAAACTCTCTGGCAAAGATATTGCAAAAGAATTTTATGATTCTTTACATAATTTCAATTTGCTGCAAAAAATTGAAGGAATTACACTTGACAACGTATCCTCAAGTACAAAATTAGGTACGGAGTTATCAGCATTGTTAAACGGAGAAAATGTTAAATTTAACGTAAATAATCAGCGTTTTCGGTGTTTTTCGCACATCTTAAATCTTGGCGTTCAAGATATTTTGAAGTGTATAAAAGTTCAACCAGACATTGTTGAAGATGATGAGGAAACAAAGGGGTAGGAGGAGAAGGAGGAGGAGGAGGAGGGAGAGGACGAAGACGAAGATGAGCAAATAGGTGTTATTGATTTTAATAAAAATATCAGATCTACTTGCAAAAAAATTAGGGCATCACAGCAACTAAGGAATACTTTAAAAATGTCCTGCAAGCTAACCGCTCCTGTAACAAAATATGTAAAGCCAGTTTTAGATTGTCAGACTCGCTGGGATAGTACATTTAGTATGCTTAATGTTGCATATAAATTAAGATTTGCTCTATCAAAAGTTTGGGATAATTGTCCTACTTTAGCAAAATTAAAAATTACAGAGCCTCAATGGGACTCTGTAAATCTAGTTCTAGATTTTGTAAGGTCATTCACCGTTTTGTCCAAAGTATTGTCGACAGACGGCGCTAATTTACCGTCTGTTAATTAAACCGTATTGATAACGCACTTATTGATGGAAAAGAAAAATTAATAAAATATTATAATAAGTGTAATTATATTTATTGTGTTGTGCTTAATTTGGACCCGCGTCATAAACTTGATCGTTTTGACTTGACATCTTGGGGAACAGAGATGAAAAAAAAATCACTTCGTAAATTTGAAGAGGTGTACAAAGAGTTCCGTAATATGGATCAAGAAAAATATGTGAAGACCAACGACACTAAGAAGATTGAAATGGATTTAAATAGTTTGGAGTCGGATTTACAATCTTTCTATTGCGATAATGAAGAAGATTATGATCCAACAGAACCCTGAAGGAAAGAAATAAACGAGTATTTTTTAACCAAAGGAGCTGCCAAAGATGTCAACAATTTGGAGTGGTGGAAGGTTCATGCTAGTATATATCCTACACTGTCGAAAATGGCGAGTGACATTTTTAGTATTTAAGCGACCTCTGTATCGAGGGAGCATTTTTTTTCTCAATGTGCTTTAATTATGTCAGAAAAAAAATTCATAAAACGATGATACATTTTAAGCCTTGGTTTGTTTGCAGTCTTGGGCCAAATGCAGTTTAAGAAATTTTATATCTGACAATAATTTTTTAAATATTATGTAAAAAATTATTTCTATTTAATATTATTAACATGATTTTAACGTGTAACACATTACGTATGTTTTAAAAATAAAATATACTATTTATTATACGAAATAAAGAATACTATTTTTATTATCATTTTGGACCAAGACCAAGAATTTCAAGACAAGATCAAGGTGAGACTTGGACTCTCACTATTTTTCAAGACCAAGATAAGACTGGGCCAAAATCTTGGTCTTGTCTTGTCCCAGCAATCACTTGTTTAAACGTAAATCTCATTAACAAATATTTTCATATTTCAAAATAACTTAGCAAAAACAAAAATTTTCCCGTATTCTTTAGGGTGGGTGTGGTTGGACTAAAAAAATTTTTAGGAGGTGAGTGTAACTGATTTTACCAAAACAACTGTGTTGTATAGAATGAAAGGATGATGGTAAAAGCTTAGGAGAAGTGAGGACAATCGAGAAATAACTCAGGGATAAAATAAACGAATTTTAGATGTTTAGTTGGTTAAAAATTACGGAAAAACTACAGAACAACTTTTAATGTTCTTTGAAAAAGAACAAGAAAGATGACTAACCTAATTATGATCAGTTAAAAATTACTGAAAAATTAGGGAACAGCTACATTATTTTAGGAGGAGCCGAAGAGGAGATGAATAGCGGTTTTGAGTCCTACAACTGTAAAAAAAGAAATATATACATCCCTATATTCTATAGTTGTATAGACAAGAGTGAGTATCGGCTTACTCCCCCGCTTTCCCTCAGCTCTCCTCCAATTGGTATCGTTATTTTTACGTAATTTTTGATCTAATAACATTTAAGCAAATTCTTCTCCGCTTCTCTTCGCTCTCCCGCAGCTCCTCTGCCATCTTCTCCGCATTCCAGTAATTTCTTCGTACTCCATCTGTACTGTCTCCAAAAATAAAATTTTTGATTGATTAAAAATTTAACAGAATTTTAAAAATCATATTATTAATCGACTAAAACAAACAAGCTTATAGAATAAAAATTATATGTATATACATGTACTAGTATAGCGAATTAGGGGGGTTATTTCAAATATGATTTTTTTTGTTTTTTCTGGGAATAGGAAATTTTTTTTAGGACTTCTATCACTAACGTATAGTTCTAGCTTTTTTCCAAGATTAAAGCTACAGTTTGTTTGAGTAATTGAGGAAAAGATTTATTATTGTAATATTTTGGTATGAAATACTACGAATCTTTATTCGCCAAACTTGACTCCTATTGACACTAGCTCCGTCACAACGTTTACATGGCAAATAAACCGAAAGATCAAGATGAGTGAAATTAAAAATATTAAAATACATTTAACAGGAAGAAAATATTTATGTATATCTAATTACATAAGTTTTTCTACATTACACTAAAAATATGCAGTTTATTGATTTTAGTGACAATTATTTTTAAGATTTGTTTATTTCTTACTGTTAAACTGATTTATGTTTTATGCAGATGACTACTTGTTGAAAATTCACAGAAAAATACAATGCCATTAATATTTTCTAAGAATGATGAAAAATAAGCAAAAAAAGTAAAAATATTCATATTCAGGGACACATTATTTGTCAATCATAATTAATAAGCAAAACATACTTAAATCAATGGACTTGTTCTGAACGGTGTACTGACAAGCGTACCTGGGTACACAAGTAACTTTTTATTCGGAACGTTCCAAATAAAAAAATCGTTATATGCCAGAAATCCCCCCTTTTTCTTCCCCTTTGGCCACTGACATCAATCCCACCAATAAACAAGTAGCACACACATCTTGGTAGACAGTTACGAAGAGGACAGAGAAAAGAGCCAAGGAAGACAATACCTGCAAATATGGGAATTTTTCTTATTTACTTGATGAATATATCAAAACGGGTTCTGGTAAAAAACGAGATGTCGAAAACTATATCAAAAGTACTCTTGATAAGGATGGTTTAAGTAAATCAATTATAAAAACGTCATAAGTAAATTGTGAAGCACAAAAAAAGAAAGCTTCTCCTTCAAAACAATCTAATGAAAGGGTAAGGAAAAATGAGAAAATAAATCTTGAAGAAAAAAATTCACTTAAATCTGGTATTTAATATATTTATTTATAACTGCTGTATTATAAGTGTAAGCTGTTTTCAAATATAATAAGTGATCAAATTTTAATTGGACAAAGCCAATGATTTTACTGCTTCTTCACACACTCAAGGAAAAGACAGAAGTATTTGCTTCGTCAAAAATAAAGAATTCCTTGGGTCTGATACAGAAAGTTGTGCAAACAGTGATGATGTTTTGTAATAGCTGAGCAATGAAAATTTGTAGCTGATTTTTCACTTAAGAAATAGAATAATTGAGTAATTCTAATAACGAATACTTAAGTAAAAACAGTTGATAAGTAAGTATTTCTTTCTAATTTTTATTCTAAAAAGGAACAATATTTCTGAAATTTCTGTTAACTTTTTATAATAATCGTTCTGCGTTCTGGGACAGTTCTTAGCGATGCAGAAGTGTAATACTCCTACTGGTAAAATTGAAAGCGTACTTTGGTACATTTAGGATCATTTGATTTTTCAGCAGTATAATACCTGGATTACGATTGAGATTTAAGGTTAGATTATTTTAGCTTTAGTAGTTCAAATAGTGACCTTAAGGTTGTTGGCTAGTGTTTAAAGCTACTTTGTTATAGATTTTTAGTTATAGCACCAGAAAGTGTAACAATTTATAGAATTTTGTAGAAAAATTTACGTTATTAGATTTTGGGGGGATTGAGGCTCGGTTATTTGAGCTTTGGTATATCAGAGAGTAATCCTAGGGTTTTCATCTTATTTTTAAAGCTACTCTGTTTGTGATCTCTGGTTATAGTACCAATAAGGACAAAAGTTTCCGAAATTTTATGAAAAAGCTTGTATCACTGGATTTTTCGGGGTTTGAGGTTAGGCTGTACAAACTTTGAAGGTTCAGAAAGCAATTTGTGTGTTGTTAGCTTCTGTAATAAGGCTAGTCTGCTAAAAGTCTTTGATAAGAGGGACCATGGGTTGCATGAGTTTACAGAATTTCGTCTAAAAACTTACGTTATTTGATTTTTTATAGTTTTGATGTTATATTTTACAAAATCTCGATGTGCTGGGATAATTACGAGACTGGATTCAGGTTCAGTGATCTGAAAACCATTGAGTAAGCAAAGTTTAGTAAAAGTTCCCTGACTTTTTTTTTGTAGTCCTGTGTTATTAATGGATTTTTTTTTTTTTTTTTTTGGTACAAATAATGTCCAAAATAATTGAAAACTAAGGTCTTTGATAAAAAATTTAGCCAGAGAAATTTATAAGAAACTTTCTCATGAACATATGAAAAAAAAAAAAATGGTCGGGGTGCTATACAAATTGACTTCAGAAAGTGCTTTTGAATGAAAAAACACCAGTTTTTCCAACTGTGGGACGGGACAAGGTCCGGGTTGTACGATGGATGCATTAAAATTTCCAACCAAGCTCTCTCAATTTTGCCGAGTCACTAAAGATATGTGCGCTCTAGTGTTGTCGTCATGGAAGGCAACACCTTTCCGATTGATCCATTCTCGCCTTTTTTTTCATCGCCTGTTGCGATCGCATCAATTGTTGACAGAAGAGAGTTGAATTATTGTTTGACTAGGTTTGAGCAGCTCATGATAAACAATTCATTTCCGTCAATACAGGCTTTGTAACTGTCTGTGAAGCCTATCCGGGCTTCGACCACGATCTTTTTTGCACAGCAGTGTCGTATATGATATACTTTTTATCACTTGTAATCATTCTTTTCAAAAATGGCTCGAGTTCATTTCGTTTGAGCAGTAATTCACGAATGGAAACTGGATCAATTAAATTTTTCTCTGTTAATTCATATGGAACTCAAGTATCAAACTTTTTTTGGTATCCGTTATGTAAATGTTTAAAAACTGCCTTATGGTCGATTCAATCTCGGTTTATTTTCGTTTTAGTTCCATAGCTATGTCGTGACATAAAATATGTTAGTCTAACTTGATTTTTTGAAGAATTTTATATACTTTTTCAACAATCGGCTGACCAGGGTGAGGTTCACCTTTAACATCAAAATTTTCAGAACAAATACAAGCAAACCAATTCTGACACTTGCGTTTACTTAAGCACTCATCACCATGAATACTACACAATTTTCGATGAGCCTGCGCTGCATTCTTTTTTTTTTGGAAGTAAAGAAGCAAAATATGACGAAAATGACCTTCTGGAATCTTCATTTTCAAAGCGCAATAACTCAAGCCTGAGTATAGGAATGGCACTACTCTTCATATGATATGGGATTTCTGTTGAGGGATGCGAGAAAAACATATCCAAAGTCTTCTGTCTGTAGGTCTTCTTTATAATTTGTATGAACAAATTTCGCAAAACTTATGTCCTCTACATGCTTTACAGCATTTGCTCTTGGTGTCTGCTCTTGAGTTTCAAGCTTTCTTTTGGATTCACTTCTAGTTACTATACTCATATTTCGTTTCAGAGGCTCTACGTTCGTCTCGATGCTCTTTATTTTTTCTAATTCCTGCTTTGTTGGTCTTCATCTTTTCTTTATTTCTTTACACGGTTTTTCCTCTAATTTTTCTTCTTCCTCCTCTTCCAAATTGTTCAACCAGTTCCAGTCGATTTTCTAGATTTTGTTTTTTTTGTTTTTTTTTTGTTCACATCTTTGTTGACTATTAACTCATTGAATTTACATGTCTAGACTCTAAGAATTTTCTAGAATTCAGATGCCAGAGAACGTACAACGTTGATTTATATCCAACTAAAACAGATTTAATTGCTCTTGCTCCGAATTTTATAGTTGGTTTTGGTAGTTTTACGTACGCTGTACATCCAAACCTCTTTATTTGGTTGAAATGGACTCTTGCTTCTGGGGAAAATTTTCTCAATGGTGTTTCAAACTGTATTCCTCTGTGTGGTGATCTGTTGTATGCATATACAGCAGCTTCTACGGGTAACTCTTAAATGTTTTTGGGTAGGCCTGAATCAATCATTAATGCTTTAATTTTTCTTCGTAATATATCATTTAATCTCTCTGCCAAACCATTAAGCTCAAGTGTGTAAGGTGGTGAAAACTGTGACTCTATGTTCTTCTTTTTAAGAATCTCTAGAAATTTACCTCCAGTGTACTCTGTACCTTGATCTGATTTAATAAATCATACTTTTCATTTTTACCTAGTAGATTTCTTCCTGATATAAGAAAGTTCTCAAGTGCACTTATAGAATAAGCTCTAGCTAGTCTCGAATATTCGTCTACAAATATAATTATAAATCTCTTCAGAGCGCGCGGTGGCTCGGTCGGCTAGGTCGTGGATTGACACGCGGGAGACCGTGGTTCGATTCCCGGCCAGTGCGACTGTTTCAGGCAAGTACCTCTGTGATTTTTCACATGTGCTTTTTCACCACGCAATGCTCCTCAAGGAGGGTTTAGGCGACCTTCTCGCAGCAAAAATTGCCTAATTCCCCCTACTCCCCTCCTGTAATGGGAGGCCTCCCATCCCTTTCCTTGTTCCTTTCCCAAGTGCTAAGTACCCATAGTAGTGCCCTTATCAAAGGAGCCGGACGTAGAGCACTATAATGTAAAAAAAATAAAAAAATAAATAAATCTCTTCNAATTCCCCCTACTCCCCTCCTGTAATGGGAGGCCTCCCATCCCTTTCCTTGTTCCTTTCCCAAGTGCTAAGTACCCATAGTAGTGCCCTTATCAAAGGAGCCGGACGTAGAGCACTATAATGTAAAAAAAATAAAAAAATAAATAAATCTCTTCTTACGGGGGTATGAGGTTGGCTTAATGGGACCCATAATATCTGTGTGTATAATGTGAAAAGGCTTTTGTGCCCTTGCTCTTAGTTCATTAAACGGAAGTTTATTCATTTTTGCCATAATGCAAACCTCACAATCCAGTATAGATTCATCAAACTTCATATTTTATAACTCTCTCGTATTTTTGGAGTTTTCTTAAATAACTTAGAGATGCGTGACCTAACCTAAAGTGCCACAGCATACCCTCTGTGTTTTTGTTTTTCTCCAAACTTCTATTCTCTAACTTATCCTGACTGATTATGCTCTCTATGCTTTATATCGATTCTAATTTATCTATATTTGTAGTATGCCTAGTCATTAGATTCGCTTCCCATTCGATTGGAGTCTCTTTTGATTTCTCTGCAGTTTTAGTTGACTCCAATTCAATGAGTTTTTCTCTCTCCCTCCCAATTGCAGATGGGTTTTCTCTTAAAGCAGGTGTCTCTCCCTCTGGATTTGAAAATCTCATATTTGTGCTGTCCAACTGCAATTGTTGAAAGGACTCATTGTTTGGACATATTAGAGCTCTACAACAGTAATTTATATTTCCTCTGCTCTTTCGATTCTAATTTTTTTATAATATATTTTAAATCTTACCGTCTAATTGGGTTTTTTACAATCGCCTTCTAAGATTGTTTTATTTGAGTTTTTATCTTATGTTCTAAATACCTCATCATCGCTGTCTGAACAGCTTCTCCATCTGTCACGGGATTGTACAAACGACTTAGACTTATATTAACTAAATGCTCTCACCGCAGTTTCAAATTCGAGTTAGCCACTCTGATTATCAATTTACAATTGAATTTTACTCTGGAATTTCACAATAGTTCTAGCTTTTCCATCTGTCACGGGATTGTACAAATGACTCAGACTTATATTAACTAAATGCTCTCACCGCAGTTTCAAATTCGAGTTAGCCACTCTGATTATCAATTTACAATTGAATTTTACTCTGGAATTTCACAATAGTTCTAAATTTTCCGGGCTCTAATAGACTACAAAAACTTTAACCTCAAAAACATTGAAATCTTTTGTAGTATTCTAATAGGTAACCTCTAGTAATTTTAGGAGCCATTTGAGTTCTCCTGAACCAAGAGAAACGAACGTCAATTTCTCTTGTCTCGAAACGAAAAACAGGCTCTCCCGGCCAAGCCAAATGCGTGCTTGCACCCAGTTGCTGAGTCAGAATTTCACGCATGGCAATGAAATTATTCGGAGGTAGGTTGATTATGTGCTTGTACAGGGTTCGAACGGGCTTACACAATTTTCCTAGTTGTCACCAGATTCCATCGGCACATAACATGGATTTTAGAAGTGCGCATGCAACTAAAAAATTTTGCTCAGCGTTCTCAGGAGAATGGAGACAAACTTGCAGCAAGGTAGCGCGCCGTTGCATACATGCATGTACGTGTGTAATTACACGGAAGTACCGAAACAAGAATGTGAATGGGTATGCTTCACGTGTTCTCTATCTCTATTCAAAGTAAGATGCACCACATACAACCATCCTAGGTAAAGGTGCTCGAGAATAATCATAAACAGCACACACCTGCCCGCACTGCAGTCTCTCATACAACACAACGCACGAAATTACGCCAAGATATTTTACTATCTGGCTGCATGCATATACACGTGTGCGCGTGAACATCTCTGCTCTCCCTCCCTCTCGGACAAGAATTTACTCGAAGTTAGTTATCTCGATTCTCTATCTCTTTCACTCTATCAAGTTAAAACAAAAGACAAAACTGCGCCTGCTACCGCTGACAAACACGGCCGTTGCAGACCACGCTTCAACGGAGGAGGAGGGGTGTACAGGAAAGCACTCGCGCGGGAACAAAACTTTTCCTTGGTAAAACAAAAATTTACGCAGGACGTTCTCGCTCGTCCCAACACCTCCGTCAATAGTACCAGTCTCTCTTACCTATACACTGCACTCGACAATAGAGACAGAGAAAAACAAAGACACACACGCACCCACACGAATATTCCACTGAAACATTCCGGAGTGTTTCCGTGCTTCCGGAGAAACTTTCCTTGGAGACTGCGTCACTTACCCCGGTGCTGCTCACTGTCCTCTGAAAAAATTCATCAATATGTATTCATATTGTTAAGAGGAAAACAAATTCATGTATATATCTTTTCATAATCGCATCTGTACTTATCTATGCGTAATTGCCTACTTTTCTTCTTTGTTTATTAATGAAGATATTACGAACAACGGACAACTATAACGTTGGATAAAAAATCAATTCCTTATTCATTTATAATTAGCTATTACACCCAACTTGAATATTACAATAATTATTTGTTAATGAACAGATGGTTGTAGATACGAAATTTTTTCCTCTTAATAAATGATATGTAATTCTTAAAATATTCGTTTATGCATTATTAGATTATAAACGGATAACGTTCTATTTATATGTTATACTTGGTTTACCCTTCCATTTAAACCCTATGTCTCATGCGTTGTGAGACAAAAGACAATCCGCCATTTTGTATCGGCTGCCATATTGTATCCTGAATATTATTTAGTAACCTTACATTTATTGTCTTTCGTTATTAAATACTTACTTAAAAGTTCAGCCTACTGGGATATCTGAAACTAGTTTAAAATTTGATCCGAACGTCGGAATTTTGCAAATTACTAAAATTTTCCCTGTATATACGCATATACTTTTTAAAATCACTTCTCCAAGGGAATAGAATCATTGTAGGTTTCGATGTAAGAAGCAACGTAAACCAAAAAAAAAATCTCAATTTAGTCAAAATTCAGTAGAAGCAAAGATTGTGAAGCATTTTCTGGCAAATTTTCTAAAGTTGAATCCGCCATCTTCGAATCAGAAAATGTGACCTCAGATTTATAATCAGAAAACCCTAAAACGTTAACATCTCAAAGTTAGCAGAAAACGGGTAATTTTCAAAAATTTGTTCACCATCTTCGATCCGCCATCTTGAAATTTTCAATTCTGACCTTCGATTCGTAATCAGCGACCCCAAAAACCCCCGCATACCAATTTTTGTACAAATCGGTTAGCTTTAACAACACATTATGTATCCACTGTATTTTGACTATCGAAAATTGTTATATATATATATACCTGAAATACACATTTATTAAAAATAGTTAAATGTCCGAGGGACTCGAATCCTTGTAACTTAAGTTCTCAGGAACGAAATAAACCCAAAAACGTTTAATTTGAGTAAAATTTCATTAGAAGCACGAATTTTAAGAATTTTTCGGGCTTTCTGGACCACTGTACGACGGTGGTCTGGTTGCCGCTCGCTGTCTCCGTACTAGTCTCTCTATTTTGATTTTCTGATTACGGCAGAAATTTACTCTCGCGCAGTGGCCCGCACGCCCTGGGCTTATAAGCTATCGAAAGTATGAGATGAAAGGCCAGGACACAAGGTTAAATGAATACTTACAGAAGAGAGTATTAACTCTTCAACTCTATCTATTTAATACAATACAAAACCATATGGTCTCTCCACAGTGCCACTACGTAGCTTTGGTATTCAGACTTATAGCGACGTAACGGTGTTAGCGGTAGCACGGGTGCTGCAGAACTACCGCCGGTATTAAAAAAGTTGATATTCCAAGAATAACTTTAAATACTCGAAATACTTCTTCATTGCTATTTATTTCATGTAGAAGTCGATTTCCTTTAGTTTTAAATTTTGCTATAAATACTCATAAATCTTAAGGTTAAAGTTTTAACAATCTTAGTCAATATTTCCTTTTGTACTAAAGTTTTTATGAAGTTGATTGAATTTTTTGTTCTATCCATTTTAAAATGATCTTTTTATGACTATTTATGTAACATACAGGTAGTTCTAGTAGGGGTTAGAAAAAAACATTAAAAAGCTGTCTATGATTTTTACATCATTTTGCTAATTAAAAAATAGGTGGTCAAAAAATAATTCTTTTTTGTTTATTGGGGCTCTATCACATACAATGACTCGCAAAAGTAAATCATTTTTACAGGGTTAAAGTTGCACGGTTTTCATCTTTTTATAACTGTAAGAACTGAAGGTAGATAGTTAGTGTGATGTCATTTATACAAATCAAAAATATCGACGCCAAAAAACTTTATACCTGTTAATACAAATCGTAAACATAAGATAAGGAATAATTCGTCCTGTAAAATTAGAAAAATCTTATTCCTTATCTTACAACAAATTGAGGCAACAAGTTCTATAATTACTCATATAAATGTAAATACAGTTTAAGAAAAGTTATTACGTACTACTGAAAATTCAAAATTAATTATTGTATACTTTTACTTATATCATTAATATGTATAAAATCGATCTAATTACCTCCTAGGCTGTTGTAAAACAGGTGCAATTACATTTAATTTTTAAAATGACTTTTTTCAGCATAATAAAAACGTTTATTCTTAACAGAAAAATTTTTTTCGAAACTATAAAGAAATGTTTGGGTGAGTGCTATAGAGTGGTAAGGAAAATCACATGAAAGGCCACTGGCATTTTTCTTTATCCCCCTACCGCCTCACAGTGGGACGAAATGAAAAAATTTTTCTTAAATAAGATAGCTCCCGACAGTAAACTCGTATGTTGATGTTTTTTTTTTTTTATTTTGAAGGTTTTGAATCGTAGATTAAGGGAAAATTGGTCCGAAGTTTCGATACGGTACTGGGAGGGGGGGGGCAGTAAAAATCCCCCAAAGTGCCCCAAAATTTAAAAAAACCATTATTTTTCGCATAAAATTCATAATTTTCACCAGAAACATAATAAAATGATCCGTTAAAGTTCAGTTCTCCCAGAAATCAAGCTTTTATGAATTCTCTAAGATTCAAGATGGTGGTAGCAATATGGCAGCCAGTATATACGAAAATATAAATGATTTCTATTATTTCTGTTATAACCAGATTTTTTTGTCAACTACTTGGAAATAATAATATACTCAGCGACCATACAACGTAGAATAAGTCAAGGTTTCCTCTAATATTTAAAATCAAAAATGGCGGTCAATACGAAATGGCTGATTGTTGATATTTTTACAACACCTCTTATATGGGCATCAATCAAATAAGAGGGTTTGAAGAGTATAATACATTTAAATGTGTACCATCATTTAAATTCCAAAATGGCTGTTTATACAAACTGGCGAATTATTAATATTTTTTTAGTTCTCCAAATATGGATATCGAATAAAAGGGATTAAGATGTGGAATACATTTAACTTTTGTGGCCCCATTTAAACTCTCATAATGGTGGTCAATACAAGATGGTGAATTTTTTATAATATTTAAACCCCTCAAATATGGGTATTAAATAATAGTATATAATGATAAAAATTCTTTAAAATATGTGCAAGCATTCGAAACCCAAAATGGTGGTCAATATAAAATGGCAGATCATTAATTTTACTACAACTCACTTGACATGGATATTAAATGAAAGTGTATGTCAAGCATCATACAGTAGGTTGTCTTATGACATTCTAGATTGAAAATGATGTTTAATGCAAAGTAGCATAGTAGTAGAATAGAATCTTAGAGAGATGAAATTTAAAAAATATGTTCGAACTCTTAATTTAAGTCTGTGTAGAATAAGTTAAAAATTGTTTTGTGTCTATTAAAACGCTTACCATGAACTAAATCGTAGAACAATTCAATGTATGTAATTTATCTGTATTAGTACATTTTTTTTTACTTTTTATTCAGGAAACAATTTGTTACTGGAAATTGATTAATAAATTTTTATAATACTAACTGAAAAATTATTAATTTACAATGTCTTCATATGTTTTCTTTTGCAGTTATTACAGCAATTATGTGTATAAAATCCAAAAATAATATCAATGCTGATTTTGTACATGAATCAGTGATTTTGCTCTCGAAGAGAATGGGAAAAAGAGATTCTAAAGCTTTACAAAAATATTTATAGTATTTAGTATGAACTCGATCATTCTTATTCTATTACTAATACGTACCTAAATGTTGTCAAAAAAAAAATGTTGTTTCTTAATAGTCATTTCATAATCGCTAGTAGAGTTTAAAACGGTATGTACATGAATTTGTCAATTATAATATTACGAATGTTTTCATGGATATATTAAATCAAGAACAAAGAGCTTTAATAAACGCATAAGAAGAATATTATAATTGACTTATAAACTTGGATCTTCTGATGAATCACTCTCATTTCTTTGATCGGTCATGAAGTTACTACTGTCACTATTACTTTCATTTTCACTATCACTTTCAATTTCATCAATACTATAATCTGACTAATTTTCATTTTTATTCATGTTTGGTGAATCCCTATAAATTATGTTCATACACAATTTTTTTAATTAAATAAAAAAATCACAGAAAATAAATATGTTGCTTGCTTGATAAATTTACTAGCTCTTTTAGATATGTTCTCATCACAATATTTTTACATCTACTTTCCACGTTTATGAGAGATATTTTTGGATCGCTCATGTATATAGCCCTGGTAAATAAATCGAAGAGTCGTTTTTTTCTGCCACTTTTTCTACAGTGCAAGATGGAGTTACTACGATGTAACCAATGCCAAGATTCTTGACAATCCTCTGAGTTTAAAGGCTATATGAAGTGGAAACATTGTAGCTATTTCACAACCGTGTCTTAACAGTTTGTGAACTGTTGGACTCATCTCGGCCCAAGGATATTTTCGATGGTACATTAAAAACGTATCCCAGCAGAACATATCAAACTCTTCGATCTTGATTTTCTTTTGCTTTTAAACACAATAAGAGTTGTTGCTATATTTTTTACTAATTCGGTACTTATATCACGGCATTTTGCAAAAACTTTAGGCATATTGAAGCATTTTCTTGCTAAGTTACCGGTATTGGTCGTCCCGTGACCCTGAAGCACCTGATCTACTCTTATCCCGAATCCTTCCTTTATTCTTGTCTGCACGACGATGTGTTACACATTAGAAACTTATGCTACACATGTAAACTAAATGAAAGGAAGCCAGTCAGCAAATAAATTATTGTAAATTTTTTCGTAAGTAATGTTGAAAAATATTTATCGTTTTTGTGTATCTGTTTGCTTATTTTTGTTCTGTTTTCAATGAAGGTTCGAACGATAAAGTTGGAGCTCAAGTCTGTGTCACTAGTATTTATGTGTACCGATGTAGTATCGTTATGGTCAGGGATTTAAGCTGCTCTTTTAGTAATAAATTTGCAAATAATTAATAATAAGGAAAAATTTTTGGCTAGCAGAACATTTATTGAGTCTCATTTTTTTTCACAGAACTAAGAAAAAAAAAGCTTTAAAGATCTGTCTTTTAAGTTATAACTAAGACCTGTTTTTGATGGATAGGGCAGAAAGATAAGTAATTATTGAATTGTCCCTAACTGGTACATATTGTATGTCAATCGATAAATAATTTGTCATGGGAGTTTCAGATTAGAGATAACTCTAGAAAGTTGATTGTGTAGAAGGTATTTTTTTTTTGGGAATTCAATAAAAGATCTTATGTACTGAGAAGTTCTATGGTAAACTGAAATAAACTATTGTAGCTGTTTAATTATTTATAAATATAATCTATCATTTCAAGTAGTGCTAAAAATACCAAATCGTTCACATATCTACAATGCAGTATTATGCGTGCTCCACACCATTATATGCAATAATGTTCTAGATCTTGTATTACTAGATCTGCTGGTCTATAGAGCTGCCCATAGCAACATCATTTGTTTATAATTCTGATAATTGTAACAACAATAATTATTTAAAATTGTTAATCTTATAGTGATAAATTTTGAAACATTAATTCCTAATTAATTCAAAGCTGTCATAGTAATTATTTATCTCATATTTTATTCACTAAATTGTTTTACGATTAAGTGCATGGTAAGCGTTTTAATAGACACAAAACAATTTTTAACTTATTCTACACAGACTTAAATTGAGAGTTCCAACATATTTTTTAAATTTCATCTCTCTAAGATTCTATTCTACTACTATGCTACTTTGCATTAAACATCATTTTCAATCTAGAATGTCATAAGACAACCTACTGTATGATGCTTGACATACACTTTCATTTAATATCCATGTCAAGTGAGTTGTAGTAAAATTAATGATCTGCCATTTTATATTGACCACCATTTTGGGTTTCGAATGCTTGCACATATTTTAAAGAATTTTTATCATTAAATACTATTATTCAATACCCATATTGGAGGGGTTTAAATATTATAAAAATTCACCATCTTGTATTGACCACCATTATGAGAATTTAAATGGGGCCACAAAAGTTAAATGTATTCCACATCTTAATCCCTTTTATTCGATATCCATATTTGGAGAACTAAAAAAATATTGATAATTTGCCATTTTGTATAAACAGCCATTTTGGAATTCAAATAATGGTACACATTTAAATGTATTATACTCTGTAAACCCTCTTATTTGATACCCATATAAGGGGTGTTGTAAAAATATCAACAATCAGCCATTTCGTATTGACCGCCATTTTTTATTTTAAATATTATAGGAAACCTTGACTTATTCTACATTTTATGGTCGCTGAGAATGTTATTATTTCCAAGTACTCCCACCACTTTTGAGCAACCTGACGAAAACCCTACCGATCTTCACGGACCATAATGGATACACACACCTGTGCGTGTCGTATATGTATGTAAACAAATATGTGCATACATTATATTTACGTATGGATACATTTTATGTTATTTCGAATATACTTTAGTACCTAATTTTGATAACTCAAAAAATTTTCTTATCACTGAATCGAATTAGATTTATTACACTTAATTTACGTACAAATATTAGAAATAAATAAACTACATAAATATTTTTACCATAAAAATATCTTTTAACAAAACAAAGAGGTGAGGTAAATTTGATGTGTTGAGTTCATATTTTGTAAGGAATTTCTGAAGCCTTTTTACATTGGTAATGAATAGTATTCTTCCTAATAAATCTGTAACCTTAGAAAGTTTTGAAATCCAAACATAAAAAGGGTCAAGTTTTTTTTTTTTTTTGGTGCAACATTAATTTTTCATGACACTCAGTATAATAGTGTTCAGTAGTCGTACTTTAAGTAAATCAAACTAAGAAATATTGACTTATAACTTGTACTTTGCGCAAACATCAAATACATTCATGCCTTGCTGTATTGAAAGTATATGAAAATGTTTAGGTGAAAGTCAATATTACTTAGTTTGATTTTGTTAAAGTACGATTACTGGACAGTATCACACTACGAGGGTCATACGTAATGTATATTGTACCAAAATTTTTATCATTTATTAGGAAGAATACTATTTGTTGCCAGTGAATGAAAACTTCAGAAATTCGTTGCAAAAAATGAGCTCAGCACATCAATTTTACCTAACCTTTTTGATTCGTAAAGAGGTATTTGTATGGGAATATTATAACTTTCCAGGAAAATATTATTTTTGAAATGTTTATTTCAAAAAACTTAATTAAATTATCGATCATACTAGAAAGTACTGGATAGAAAAGAAGTTTGTGCGACATAACTACGATGATCTACCATGGTCCCACTAAAGTTTTCCTTAAAGTTGCTCATATGCAAATGTCTTGAATATATAAATGGGTGCAGGGGTTAATTTGTACAAATTCTTCATAAATTTAGCGTACAAAATAACACGTTCCAACAAAATTTTTAGATAAAATTTTGAGTAATTAAGTGCATCAAAAATTTCTTATTTTCCCACTACGTAAAAAATTGATCATTAATGTATCAATTATGGCTCATCATGTATGAACTACCTCTATAACTGAGTTAAATGAGGCTTAGGTTTACAGCTTGTTATTCAAGTCACTCTGGGAAATGATAAGAATTTTCTATCTTACCGATCTGATTATGTTGATACTATCATAGCTGTTACACGATTTATGTAAATAGCTTGAGTACTAAAAAAATATTACAATTAATTGTTCGTAATTATTTATTTATTACAAATTTCAATGCAGATACTAAAATTAAGGTGTTCACGTTTAAAGCGCACGAAATACAGGATAAAGATACTAGGATATTGATGTATTCCAGATATTGAAATTTGAAATTTGCCGCCGAGTAGGTATCTTACCTTAGCAAAGCGACATCTTGTCTGTCGTTGTTCAAATGGTTTGATACATAAGTATGTACATACATTTGCGATTTCGATTCGCCACATATATTTTAATTTTTGTATTGTATATTATTTATTGTGTAAAAGACGATTTTACTATAAAAGAGTCATCTACCTGTCTTCCCCCGTTTTCTGAGGCATCTTTGTTCTCTACTATTATCTACCAATCTGCATGCCACGTTAAAAGACATTATATCAGTTGCCTACTTGAATGATATCCTATTAGGTCATATTAAAAATACCACAGAGTTATCCGGGAGGAAGTGACAGAGTGAAGTTGCAAACCTCCAGGCGGAAAGCAAGCGCTTTACCATCTTAGCCACTGAGAACTCCCAACGCTGCGTTCTATCTACTGTGAAATTAGAAAGAATCTGTAGCTAATATCACACTGTTGGCAGCTCTGCTTCCGTCTATTTTCGGCCCCATGTTAGATTTTTTACTTCAAAAATGCAGTAAACAAAAATACGTAAAAAATCGGAAATTTCCCGTAGAATTTAATAAACTAAAAAACACAAACAACTGGCGCACTGAAAACCCACAGTAACTAGGGCTCGAAGTGTGCCAAATACAGGATTTTCCACTTTACTCTCTTCAGGCTCGTCAAATAGAAAAAGTTTAAAACAAAAGTTGTAGAACTATCGATTACGAATCGATCCGTTCAAATCTGATGTTGATAAATTGAGAAATAAATTTGTATTTCGCAAAAAACTGAAAAAAAGCTTTTTTGTAAAAAGCTCATATCTTTGCGAAAAAAAATCTTAGGGAAAAAGCAGATCTTTTTTCCTTGAAATGTTGTAGTTATGTTGTTAATTATTGCGCGCTTTTTTAATTAATCGACAATTGGCAAAAAAATCGGGTATATTTTAAAAAATCTAGAAATAATTTGAATTTTTGTTATTTTCGACACCGGTATTGAATAGCAGGTATTTTTTTTTAGAAAATTACAACAAAAAAACTTTTTATGCTCGACCCGTTGGAGCCAAAATAATTTTTTTTTTCTTTATTTTTTTTTAATCAAGTGCCCTAATCTTTGCATATTAAAGGCTGAAATTTTCAAAGTTTTAAGTTTAATATGTGTACTTTTTATAAAAAATTACTAGTACAACGTATTCGCTCCCTATTATTTGGAAACTCAATGGCAAGCGAAACATACTTAGGGCCCACTTCTTCACTGGCAGTACCAGTGTGTGGTTGAGCGGGGAGGGGAAGAGAGAAGGCGCATCAGGGTCTTCGGCAACTCTAGTTTTTGCTTTTGCTCCTTTCTTAACTGTGCATCGTGGAGAGCACATGATCAGCAAGCCGTTAGTGTTTTGACTTCATTATTGTGTTTTGATTACTGTTTTATTTCGAAATAAAGGCATGTTGTAATACTGTTTTTTGCTGCTAAGAAACTTTTATTATTTGTTCACTATTAAATGTGGGTGCTTTATTTGTTATATCAATACAAATACGTCTTCTGCATGAGCTTAACCTTAAAAAACAAGGTGTGGGTTTGGGGACCCCGGCAGAAGTGAAACTTCCAACTTTAATGTTATTAAACTCGGCATAGTGAAAACTGAAAAAATCAGAGTACACCTAATTTCAATAGATTTTTAAGAATCCCGTATTAAAATAGTGAAAATTTTAATATGACTACGTATTCGAGCACGTGCGTGCATAGAAAACATATACCTTAATATACTACTTATGTTATAAATTGCGTATTTTGAGTACCTCCATGTTTGCTATGATATATTTAATACATGCACGAATTATTGGTTATGTGATGCAGAATGAAACAAATATTTCCACTATACTGTGCCGAAAAAAAGTACTTTTGTTTCATTACGTGGGACAAAAATTCCTTTTATTTAAAATTGATATTCGTACATTCGATATGACATCATATGTGTACAATAAATTCCTGTTAGAATCTTTGTATCTGACAAACAAAAATTTTAAGTTTTGGCTACCATAAAAGTAAAATAAGTAAAATAAATTTTCAAGATACAGTCAAAAAATCAAAAAACTGAGGTTATGTTTGTTCATAGTCTAACCCCTCTTTATTTGTGCACCTTGATAATGTAGATCGTCTTTAGAAAACCCGTAGAAATTGTTATTTTTAGCCAATTTTGCTTCCTGTTCGAGATACAGTGTTTTTTCTTATTTTCAAAAGTTGAGTTATCGTATTATACATATTTAATATTTTATGTACGTTTTTTTCTTCATATGTACATACGACTAGATAAATAGAAAAGAAGAACGATTTTTACTATGTTTTTCGAAGACTCCACATAGATCAAGCTATGTTTTGTGTCAGACATTATTTACCTGACAGTACCTTAGCTGTAACAGAGGCCAAGTTTAGCCCGTATTACAGCCACATTATGATTTCCTCCATGCAGCAGTAGGTATACTTCCGATATGGTGGTGCAGCGGTAGAGTTACAGTCTCGTCGATCTAAAAAGTTAAGCAGAGTTGGCCGCGATTGGTGGTTGTATGGGTTACCGCTCGACTATGAATCCGTTCGCTTGTGCTTGTGATTCTTTGTATCGACTGTCTACTTTACGTATAAAGATATAGAAAATCTATATATTTTCGTATTG
>NW_019379507.1:26171-50353 GCF_000648655.2 Copidosoma floridanum | reverse complement strand
ATTAGATAAATTTATAAATCCATCTTTAGAGATTAGTTTTTAAATATAATTTCTTTGATAAAGTATCATTTATTGATAGTTTTCACAAACTTATGCTTAATATTTTATAAGGGTGTATTTTAACATTTTCTTATAATTTATAATATTTATGACTTCTGTTTATTAATTGTTGCTTTCCTTAAACTATCACGAATCTTCCCTTTGTTTTTTAGCCTTGAGATTTTACGCATATAGTTATGTTTACCATTTTTATTAGAGTATTTTTTTTATAATTTTGGTTTTAACTTTTATTCTTACTTCTTGTGTATGTTACTTTTTTTATCATTCCAATTCTCAGAAATATTATTTTCATTAATCATTTTGTTCCAAGTAACAAAAATCTCAAAAATTTATAATAAATTTTACTCTAATAGACTGCATGATTTTTTAGTTACCACTGTTCGTCGTGGAGAAGAGGAGTATTTTGAGGATAGCTGAAATACTGCATCTTTACTTTAATTAAACGAATTTTTATTTAAGGAATGCAAAAAATATTTGTTCGATTTTATTACAATCAATTGGTACTCTTTAAATTTCTACAACATATTTTTTTCGAGCTAGTCTGAATTTTATGAAAAATTACCGACATTTCAGCTAATTCATTTAACCAAAAGTCTCAACATCCTTTACTTCGTATTTTCTTAATTACGTCGCGGTTTATTCTGACTATGTTTTATAACAAACATTTGTGTGATCTTAACGACTATTTATAGTATACGTAATGAAAAATTACTGATCATTGACTCCTTCTTTTTCCCAACGTAACAAGATCATAAGTTCTGACTTAACTCTCCCCCTTTTCATTATATTACATAAAACGTCAAAGTTAAAATTCTTGATTCTAAAATCATTTTTTTTTTAGTTTCCAATAACGTTTGATTTTTAAACAAACAATTTTTATTTTTACTGTCTTTGTGATAAAACAGAATTTCTTTTACACAATATAATGACATTGCTAAATGCGAAATCTGGAATGTTGAATTAATTTGATCTGGAAATCGCAGTGAAAAAGTTTGCAGGGGTTGTACGTCATTTGGATATTTATACTTTACTAATAGTTAACTAATAGTTGGATAGAATCATGTGATGCGTAGCCTCAAAATTTCATGAATTTCGAATGCCTGTTTTCAATTGTTTTTTTAGTAGATAGTAACAATACAAATCCTATATTAAATTTGAACGTGCATCGGAATCCTGTGCATCATTAAAAAAAAATCATTAAACGGAAGAAATGGTTTTTCAGGTTAATAAAAAAACTAAACATTCGATGAAAAAAATGTTTTGCTGGTAAAAATGTTCAAGAAGAGATCAATCAAATATGTTTTTTTGAGCACCGATCGGTCGAAGGAATTTTTTTTTTTTTTTTCATCCATAACATGTGTTTTATAGGATGATTCACGATGAATGGCATTTTAGGATGGTGTAGGAAAACTCCTGATGAACAAAAACACTTTTAAAAAACTTATGCTCATTGGCCCGAATCTTTTGCATAATCATTTTTTCAAAGGGCTTTTTTCAGTTACTTCAAAGTTCTTCAAAAAGTTTCAAATCAATGTCGAAAAAATTTGGCATCTATATTAATACCTATAATATACGTATTACGTCAAAACTTTAAGTTTTAATATGTAATAGAATGCAAGTTATAGATTTTCAAAAAAATAGTCAAAAAACGCAGTTTTTGCAATTACACAAAAACTACTAGTCCAATCAAAGCTCAAAAAAACTCATGTGATCGGACTTTTCAACGTGCATTTTTAACGTTTCCTCAAATGCTTGGTTTTCCTATTTACCGTTAAAAACAGTTTTTTATATTTTTTTACATTTTTTTTATCTTGGTGATATGCTTCTGATTGTTTAAAATGAGAGTAAGCGTGGATATCGAAGGAAATTTAAACCAAACGTAATTTAGTTTTTTTGACACTACCAATTTTTCATTATTTAAATTTTTATCATATGAAATAAAAGAAAGTTAACTATCAAATTTGAATGAATTTTTCATTTCTTAATAAAACATAAGAAGTCTTTCACATCTTCAGCTTTTCCTGCTATTCACTCGCCCACATCAGATGTTAATAGCACATTACTTTGTAAATGGTACCATTTGCAGTTGTTTTTAATATAAAAGTAACACTTTGAAAATTACAAGTTAAGCAGTCATGCAGCTAATTGGCTATTGACAAGTAAATGTTTCATTATTTTTCAGTCAATCTAGGATTATTAGGCTTTAATCACACCATAAATTTTAACAAAATTTTAAAAAATTTATTGTTTCCATCACATATAAACATAAACAGTTTGAAGGGTAAAAGACACTTTTAAATAACTACATTTAATCTTAGAAAGTGAACGTAGAATGTTTATTAATTTGTTTTTTTAATCCAGAGTTGATGCTCGAATTCTATCGAAACATTCGCACTGAAACTATTTTAAAAGTCTTATAATGCTTGTATACGCCGCTTATATCCAAATATTGGCTTTCTCTAATATAGTAGGCGTACTAATGTGCTAGTACCATATATCAAATGGAGAAATCCTTGCTAGATGAGATGTATTTTCCAAAAATTTTAATCTTCATAAATAAATTATACTTTTTTATAAGCCTCAAGCTTCACCCTACTGAACTCAAGTTTTCAAACAACAATGTCCACTTCAAAGTTCATAAAAATATGCACAAATAAAAGAGTCATGCCGAAATGTATCTATGAAATTGTTGAATATCAGTCATAAAATCAATAGAGAACTAACATGTTTTATTTGTTACATCTTTATCGTAGAAAACTTGATGATGATTAACTATAATATTTGATTATATATATACAAAAACGTTTTTTTTTAAAAATGTTATCTAAAAAAATTTTGGCTCGCAAAAGAATGAAATCAATAAAAAAAACTGACATACTTTATTCTTTACAATTTTATCGTAAGCAACTAAAAATACAGTTAACCATTTCATTCAAAACACTCATCTATGTTGTTCTTATTAAAGTAACAAATGTTTAGATTTATTGTTAGTTTGTGCTGGATAGGTCCTAGGAGGTACGATCCTGTACTGAATAGGGTAAAGGTGCAGGGAAAAGATAAACATGGGTGCACTAAATAGCGCGTAACTATTACTATTTGAAAAACAAAAATAGAATTGGATTTTTGTGTCGCTTGATAATTCAAATCTTATCGATCTTATTGATTAAATAATAAAAAAGGGTGGTAAGGTGAGACCGCAAAATTGCACCTTTTTGACAGTTACGAGAGACTTAAAAAGTACCTTCTGATTCGATCTTGGAGACGGTGCGTAGTAATATTAATTTATGGATAGGTCTGGTTAAAAGAGTATCTTAAGTTTTAACATTTATGACTCCACCCTCGCCTTTGGATCTTTGAAGACGTCGACAACTCTCACAAGAGGCCATTTACCGAGAGGAGTAGATTCATTTTTTACCAAGACTAGATCTCCTTATTGTATCGGACGTTTAAAAAAACTTACTTTTTCATAGTGTGGAGAGAACTGAGATACTCCGCGGATCATCTGTTCCAAAAACAGTGTACGGTTTGGGACAGTAGCTTCCATCGGTGCAGTGGCGATATTTCCTTGGAAGTGAAGTTCGGCTCTGAGATCAAATAAGATAGTTAAAACATCAAAAAATAAGATGGAGTTAGAGGACTCAAATCGGAGGGGTCGCTAGTCAAGGGAGCTAGAGGCCTTGAGTTTAGACATGACTCGATCGTGCATAGCAATGTAGAAAATTTGACGAAAGTAAGGACCTGGTCTCCGATTGTTCTCTAGAGTTGACATTAAGTCGACTTGACAGTAGCTTCCCATTAGCCTCCAAAGTAGGAAGCTGATGGAAAGATGAAATGCTATTGCGTGCCAAGGGCGCACAAAGAATTGAAGAAGAAAATGCTCTTGCATCAATCTCAACATTTTATTTAACTCCCAATCAGTTTCCACAAAGTTGGTGCCCCGATCATTATACAGGTCAGAGCAGCGACCACGACGAGATTTAAAACGCTAAAAAGCTACTATAAAAGAGTCAGCAGAGTAATCCTCGGCGACCTCCAAATGCACAGCTCTCGTGACCATGCAGTTAAAGACTGCAACATAGCCCTTAAGGGTCCCTTTCCCGTGGTGCTTTGCCAGATGAATAGAAAAGGGATCGGCGTAATCCATGCCAGTGATGAACACCCGTACTCTCGGTAGGTCAGGCATTAACTGTGTTTGAGGCCAAGCAGAATATCGACGACCGATCGGAGTGTGAGCTATCATGGAATATACAATCTGGCGATTATTGAGAATCCAGTACTTCTGACAAAGAGCAGTCAATGTAACTTGGGTACCACCATAAAAAGTGAGAAGATGATAGCGCTCGAATAAGAGTACGGTGAGAGGATTACTGCAAAATAAGATCAGAAGGTGCTTAGCATCAGAGTCTATCAAGGCATTACTTAACCTGTTAGTTAATCTAGCAAGGCATTACTGAACCTGTCCCCAACTTGTAATAATCCTTCATAGAGTTTACAGTTTATTTATTGATATGGCCAAAGATTCACAGAGCAAGGCCTAGTGTTCCTGTGTAGCCTAAGTAGTATAGAAGTAATATAACAATTAACTGCTAGTAAAGTTGTTACACGGCTACATTTTGCGCGCCCTACAGCGATCGAAAGTTTAATATAATATATGATAGAACAAATATATACCAAGGAAATATAGAAAGAGTAAAAAATAGTAATTAAGAACAAGCTCATTTGCAGTTGAAGCAACAATTAATCGCAGTTTCGCAACATATCAGTATAGTGGACATATAGTATAGTGGACATAAAGTGAGCTTACGCAATTAGCTTGAGGTAGGAAGAAGCTCTCTCTGATCGATTGGGACATCAACATTGCGTTTAATGACTTCAAAATCAGGCGCGATGTGACGCCGTTGATGACCAAGAATCAAGAACAAGGTGGCCATTTCTACCTCAGCAATACATAGCGTCAAATACTTAGATTAAGCGAATGCTTCACGCTGAACAAAACTTAGATCGGCGGACTGTATAGAAATTAATGGACATGACTTTCTCAGTTGGCTAAGACATCGAAAAGAAAAAAGCATGACAAAGGATGTCACTTGTGCCAGACGTAACCAACGCGAGCAAAGATTAAGAAGAGTATTTACTAATGAGATATGCTATTTTACTGATCAGCTTGCTACAAGGTTGAACGACGGAGATAGCTCTATGACCGCCACCGCCAGGTCAGGGTACTGAGGATCAGTCTCGTGTAATAAATTTGGGTCATCGAACCACAGACGCTTGTCAACCAGCTGACTAAGAAAGACGACTTGAAAAGCCAAGTCAGTTGGATTTTATTTAGACGTAATGTGGTGCTACTTGTCTCTGGTTACTCAATTGCGAATGTCCAAACATCTGTTTGTTACGAAGACCGGCCACTTAGATGGTAAAGTGTTAAGCCAGTGGAGGACGTTAAGAGAATCCGTCCACAAGTGGATAGGAGTTCCATCACAGGGGCAGCTGTCAACGGAGTGTTTAATGACCTTAGCCAGCAGATGAGCGGCACACAACTCAAGCCGATGGATGCTTAGCATCTTTTAGAGTGTGACTAGAGTCTTGGCTATTTGGAGTAACCCCTGAACATTGGAACTATTGACGAGGTGAACATAGACGACAGTGGCGTAGGCTGACTTCAAGGCATCAGCGAATCTATGTATTTCAAGTTGGGCACTAAGGGAGTAGTAGTTCCAACGAGAAATTCTTTATTTATTGATCCAAGGGATCTCACCTAGCCAACTCTGCACCTGTCAACAACTGACGCTGGTAGAGGCTCATCCCACAAAATCTTGAGAAGCCACAGAGGTTGTAGTAAAATTGTAGAAGCTAACATTGACAGCAAAAACCAGCCCATAGGATCGAAAAACCGAACAGTTTTTTTCATCAATTGTAAGCCTGAACGCAAATTTATCGGTCTTGGGGTCCCAAGACAGTCCAAGAACAGAAACAGTCTCTGCATTTTTCTACAGGGTTTTTGGTTGGTCAATGCGATGATTAGAAGGGACGTTCACCAAAGTTTGCAGTGAGCTAAAGGACCATTTTTGCAAAGGAAAACCACCTAACCGCGCCAGTTCTACGCGCTCCTTACATTTTCCTAAAATCTCCTCCATCTAGTGACCACCGGAGAAGCAGTCATCTTCGTGAAATCCTTCGCGTAGTATTTTGGAGGCCTATTTTCATGAACTGGATTCTGTTGGAACATTTTTTCCACGTCAGAGTTTAAGACAAACTTGTAAAACCGCCACTTGAGAATTAATTCGAATAGACTTAACAAAAGATTTGGGTCTGTGTGGAGTAGAAAGTTTAACAATAGCCCTTTTCTGCTTCTAGCAAAACTATTAAACACTAAGCGCAACTTAGGTAGAGAGCGATCACCCTTCAAGACCCCGTGATGCGGAAGAAAATACCTCACGCATGTAACCGAGAGCTAGGTACTCAGCTTAAAGGCTTTGTAAGTCTCAAGCAAGGGAGGGTTGACTCTAAATCTTATTTCTTGTTGACGAAACATCGAAAGAGCTGTAGTATAAGAGCTTTTGGGTGTAAAGAGTGTCAACAGTCTGACTCTTAAAAGGAAGTTTGACTACAAATCGACTGTACGAGGATCGTAAGTGAGTTTTGATGAAGTGCTTCTTGTATTGGAGATCCTCTTTCTTAAGCTCTGGTACAAAGAGCTTTGACTAGCCAAAACTGCTGCATGAACTAAAGGAGGCCAGCGTCTTCACAGACGTGCATCACGGTGATCTCTTCAGTTTCCACGCTGGTCACGTGACTCGCCTGGTTAGAGGTGAACAGGACACCGCGTAACGAATGGGGGGTGGGCCTGGACATCATCGATATGTGTATATATATGGCTTTACTTCAAACGTGCTACTAACTTCATAGGTCTGAAACATATTTGTGTCTGCAAAGTTGGCAAAAAACTTGGAATCATTACTTTTTGTATGTTGAGTCAGAAAATAATGGTAAAAAATACTTTTGAGCCTCAATTTTCTTCTTCAATCGTAGTTTAGCATTAAGTATACACGGAAGATTGTTGTTACCAGAATAAGCTGTACCAAAAGTGATGAGCATAGAAAAATAACGTACAGGTCTTGAGATTTCTGCAACCAGTCACACATTTTGACGTACTTATCTGGATCACCGAAAAACCTATGACTAGTCGGTTTTATAACTATACTAGTACAAGTTTTTCAATAGCTTTGGTACAGGATTTTTCTGTACCATGGATAGTCTATTAAATTTGTATACTGCGCATGGCTTTCTACTGTACCGTCTACCGCGCATAGTACGTCCGCTTATAATATACAGTGGAGATATGCATGTATATATATATGTGCATACTTGCATACATGTATGGGATTGTCATTGTTATTTTGGCTCAATATGTAAATTGTTCTTTGCGAGTGAAAACCAATTATTATACGCAACAGGAAAGTGACTACAAGTGCCTACTGCACTTATCATTACATCTTGTTGGATTCGTATCAATGTATTGAACTTTATATTGTGTTGCGGTGGATATACTGAAATCCTAACCTCTTGAACTTTTACAGCTACGTATATATATATATACTGACATTCTATATGCTCCCACTGGCTGACTAACTTTCTGTACTGGTACAGGAAAAATCCGTACCACTTATCGGATTTTGACGTACTAAGTATAAGGTTTATCTATACTCACTAAGGTACTTTAAAGTATACTACCGTACCAAATATACCTGTACCAGTACACATTTTTCTTGTACAGAGTATCGAAAATACTTGTACTAACACATAGAACCTGTTTTTCTGGTAACAACAATCTTCCGTGTACAAAATAACGTTCAAATGCTGTCGGTACATTGAGTAGATTATTTTTTTCGTGTTTTAAAAATCCAAATTTCAAAATGAGAACCATACAATAGCATGGTTGTTGCTGTGTGGTATAGGGGAAACATACTGTAGTGATCTCGCACTACTTAATTTTGTTTGGTTTTCGTCATCTTCTTAATACGCAATAATATTCTGTAATCTGCAGTCACTATTACATAAACGTGTAGCCTATTTCTCCGAAGTCATCTTTAAATATTAACCAATACATTTTTAATCATATGCCATGGTGACTTTTTTCCCTACTAGGAAACTTGTAAGAGTTAAGATAGCTTGGGCATTTGGTACCGTACCAACCAAGGGGCTCTTTAAGATTTTATGAATTATGAAAAATATTCTTTTTTTATTATCATCATAATTGAATATCTTAGTTACGTATTCAAACTCTGGAGTCTTTTTGGCCCATAAAGTTGAAAAATATCGATAGAAAAAATAATAAAAACTTATCATTTTAATTTGCGCATGCGCAGAAGATGATAAACCACTTTTCTCTTGATGTTTTTAAAATCTCAGTAGTTAACACATAATTTTTACAATTCTAAAAGATGACCTATAAAAAAGGTAGCTAAAAAATTTTGATTCGTTAATGTTTATCATTTACTTTTGGAGTTATAGTCGTTTTGATGATGAATCCCACAAGAGTACGTGTTAAATTGAAGAGTTTTCAGTAGCGATTTTCTGAAAAATAAAATGGTTGACCCTTGTACATTTTTAACGCAAATTAATAAGGCACACTTTTTTTACATAATTTCAAAATTTCAGACACTAGTGTCATTCCACTTAAAATCGCCCAAGCCACCTTAATATTGTTACCATCTTTCAGATTAATATTATATTAGTCTATCTTGCCTCCTTTTTAGAAAATTTCCAATATTTAAAGGTTCTGTGTATGCATGACCATGGAAAATTATTTCTGCTTTCTTAAATTTTTTCAATTTTTTTCTAACTATTGATATAATTTTTTTCCAAAATTATCCCCTTCAATTCCATGAAGATATTCATGTACATCAAAAAAAAAATTTCCTTTGAGAAAACTCGTAAGAATCGTTATTTTTGGATAAACTTAGTTTCTTTTCGAGATGGCGCATTCTCGAATATTTTGAGGTCACGTAAAATAGTAATGACTCTTTAAAGAAACGTTAGGCGTATGCTTAGCAATCAATTTGCTGATAATGTAAAAACTTTTTGATAGTTGTTTAGTGTATTAAAATTAAAAAGTAACTAGTCTTTTCGTGTGTGTTTAATATTCACAAAGTCATACACATGAATTCATCCTCACATACACACGTATATGTTTTCTATGTACACTCAATTTTGGCCTCCAACATTCTATAAGCTTATAAGTGTTCTTGTGAGAAGTAGAGAAAGAGATAAAGATAAGAATCGGCCGAGCTGGGACGGATTTAGTCGACGAGACACGAGTGGGGCGTTGCCACGCTAATGACCGGTCTTACTACCTTATCGCGCCATTTAGATGACTTGCTTAAGCTCTGAATTAGAAATTTGTTGAGCATAAAGGCGTTTTATGTTTTTCAACGTATTGTTTTTTTTTTTTTTTTATGCTGATTACAGAAAAAATGATTAAAATTTTTTTCAATGAATAGATCAATGTGAAAATCGCGTCTAAAGTTAATATCGCTTATATCTCTTAACGAGCCATACTCCCTTTGTGCTCTTCCATATGCATGCGTTGTAGACATAAATCGAGGTGTGGTAAGAGTGAGAGAGAGAAGCAAGAGGGAAAACGGCAGTGAAAGCACACACTGGATCATATTTTTCTTTTCCGGGTGCAGGCAGCAACAAATATTTAACGGTGAAAAAAAAGTCTTCAAAGGAAAAGTTTTTTTACGCATCTTTGTGTTTCCTATCAATTTGTAATTGTGTCAAATTAATATTTTTTTTTCTTTTTTTTTCTAGAAATAGTAAATAAAATTTTATTGTTAATTGGCTTCGGTGAACATGTGTGTTTAAGGAAGTTTGGGAGTATCACTCAGAGAGGCGAGGAACGGGAAGTCTCCTCTTCCTGCGCAGCTGGGCCCCCTTTACCGTGCACCTCCTCTTGCACTCTACTAACTTAAACCTGTACGACTGTAACTGCTTGTATTTTTAAAAAATGCCTGGCAAGGCTTAATTTTTTTTGTCGAGCATCTTCTTTATGTACCAAAGTATCTATGGAAATGTTTTTTTTTATTCCAACACATTTAAACTATACCTCAATTTCAATTAGAAGGCAAACCTAACCTTGTTCTCTCATAAGAGATCGTGTTCAACTGTCAATATTTTATAATTTTTTTCTCGAAAATTTCCACTGGTAAAAAATCTGAAATAACTTTAGTGCACTCCTTATATGCTTAAATATAACATACATTTTTTGTGGCACATTTCTTCATTTTGAACTTTTTTCCCAAGCCTCCTTAAGCATAATGTGTATGAACAGAAAAAAAAGATTTTAATTTTTGCATTTGTAACAATATTTCGAAAAAAAACTATTTTGCAATTTAAACGTTGCAAAAATCTTGAATATTTTTTTAGCCGTAATATTTTCGTTATTACAATGTTCGCGCAACCGTAACCTTTTACGGGTTTACGTAGCAAAGATTTTTCTCTTATTAATCTGTTTTTATCTGTATACGTCACTGCAAAAATAAAAGAGTCAACTTCAATCAGCTGCATTCATAAAAAATAATTTTACCATGCAACGCAGCATACCAGTCATTTCTATTAACTATTCAGGCCCCAAGAAAAAAATTTTCATTCCAATGGTGTTCGCCGTTGCTAAAAATTTTTCGGTTGACCAAGTGTGATAAGTTAAATAGAAGAACGTCAGAAATTATTTTTGAAGTGTACTATTTATTAATGAAGATCTTCTGCTGCTGTGCAAGTGTCTATTTACAAGCATCAGCAGTAAAGGGTAGTAAGAGCAATCGTGTTAGAAAAATTTTTAATCAGTGGATTTGACCTCTTTTTTTTATAAGTTTATACATTTGATGATTTTTTAAATAAGTTTATGCCTTCATTGCCTCAAGCATTAGCGTTAAAAAGCTGCAAGTGGTCTGCTTATGCAGCTGAACAATTTTAAGGAAGTTCAGGAGTTTTTACGAGAGCCAAAGCCTTTGAGTACGTTATTTGTAAATTTTTTTTTTTCAAACCCCTGGCAACAGCTTCATTTTTAATACGATTATCTACGTCAAGTGTTACGCTATCTACTCTGACAGTTTTTTATTCTAAAAATATTACTTACATCTACAATTAGCATTTCTCATGAATTTGAAATTAATTATTTTACAAATCTAGAGCCCTGATTTTTATCATAATTCTTTTTCCCAAAGTTTTTTGATGCCATTTTCATTACAAAAATAATTGTTAAAGGTCCAATTGATTGAATTTTATTCCGCAAACCCAGAACGCTTTCTATTGGTCAAGACCTTCGTGACGTCACAAATACATAAACAGCTTTCTCATTAGCTGGAGAGGACACAAATAGTATGGTTTTTTTATTTGTTTTATTGTGTTTTTGAGATTTTTTTAAATTGAAAAGTGATTATGAGTCTAAAGTAGCTATCAGGTGTAGATTACTTTTTTCGATAAGTAATGGGCGTACGTGAAGTACTTATTAGGCAGCCTACATAACCTACCTTTATCTTACCTTACGTATTGTATGTATAGTTATATCAGGTATAGTTGCAGTGTATCCATTATAGCGTTTAATAATATGTAGGTACACAAGTCAAAAGTGTTTATATTTAGTCCTATTTAAACAATTAATGAGTATTTCTATAAACATGAGACGGACAAAATCAGTCGACAATATATTTGTTGTCAACTAAACAAAGTTTCTCAAAGTACTGGCTTTAGAATCGATTTTATTATTGCTTCAAAAAATTGCAATAAAAACCATTTAAAAATCGTACTTAGGTTATATAATTTTCATATGCAACAGTTTGTACACTGTTATTCAGCTGTCTGCTATAAAGTTAAGTCATTTATCACTCAATTGAGTAAATATACGTTTTTGTATGAAAAAGTCAACTGCAATGTGAGCAGCTCATTTGTATTTATTACTTGATTATTACTTAAAAGTACTTAAGTGTTAACCCACGCAATCAACAGTGAGTGACATTTTTAAGGTTACATTTACATTCGTTTACATAAAAATTGATTTATAAAAAAATTAAATATGATTCGTTCGAAATGAAGCATGACTTCAGTTTAGTTGTAATACAATGTGTATTGTTAGATGAACATATCTATATTTATAAATTGAAAGGTGGTTAGATTACGTCGATTAGGGTAGACTTATGGCCTACCAGACGCCCCCTGACACTGCCAACGCAGTACCTTATTAAGCTAGAGAGGCAGCCTAGGTAGGCCTTACTGATCGCCTACTTACAATTTCTGCTCGGACAGCTGCATGTACCATATAAATGTATACTATTTCTCATAAATTCATCTTGTTGTTTAATATTTAATATTTCTTATTATATCACATATTTTATTTTAGAACATAATCTTTCCTTTTATGCTTGCTAATAAATTTTTGGATACTTTATATATATATNTGTACCTGTTATGTTTATCAATATATATATATATATACATGTGTGTGTGTTTTTTAACATGTATATGAGTGTGTCAACTCACTTTACTGGAAGCATTGATGTCAAATAATGATTCGTTGCCACTCATAATATAAAACAGCTTTGCTTCTGTCCAGGGTCCCGAGACCCCTCACGTGGTTTTTTTTTTTCAAACAAGATTCCTCTTTTACGTAGGTAAAAATTTCTGACTCGGCTCATCAATCTCAATTTAAGTGATCTTTTTCTTTAGAAATACATGTACAATAAAGATGTTTTTCCTAAAAAAAAATAAATCAAGATCAGCTGTTAGGTGTCCAAAATTTTAAAGGAATAAAAGTACTCAAGAGAATAATTCCAGTGACAGCAGAGAAAGGAAAAAATAAGTTAATAAGAAGTAGTTAAAAATAGTCAGTAAAAGTACAATTTCAATAAATTTCGTAACATTACAAGAAAGAGAAGGTAGTATGACAGCTGTCATATATCTCTAGTGATAGACAGTGAAATCCCCGGGAGTTTTAAATGAATATGTCATAAAAGGTACATATGTATACACAAGGCACAGTAATTAAGTTATTCAGAAATGAAGTAGGATAAAAATCATTTTGGAAGTATTAAAGTAGTGTTAATTAGTAAACAATTTTAACACGTAATAAATCTAGTAAAGCAAACTGAGATTAGGACGAAAAAAAGGTGGTAGAAGAAAAAAGAAAGCAAGTCAAGCTGACACAGATGTCTGTCAACTTGAAAAATTAGTAAAGCAGACTCACAAACAGCAGTTATCAATAAAACAGTAAAAAAAATACTAGACCACTAGAAGTGATTAGTAAAGAAAAGATTTATAGCAAGAAGTTAAATTAAATTATTAAAATAACCTCAATTTTTTCAAAACTAAGAAAGACAGAAAAATAAAAGTCTTGGTGAAGAAAATACCTAATTTACATGCTGCAAATAAGATAAATCGCTACTTCATGTACGGTCGATAAAAGTTAAGAAAGTGTAAATGTTAAAGTAGTAGAGAAAACAAGCGCTCATGCCAGAAGCAATGTCACTGAAGACAGTAAAAAATTCAAAAAACCGGTAGCACAGTAAAAATTACAAAAAAAAAAAAACAAAAAAAGCCAAGAATAAGAAAAAAAATTAGGCAGAATAAAAATACTGAGTAAATAAATCATAAAAAAACTATTAATAAAGTAAAGAGAAGTTGATAGAAAAAAAAATTTTTTGTGGATAGCAGAGCAATAAAATTAGACAGAAGGTGAGCGACATTGGCTCAGCGGTAAGCATGCTTATTACTGATACAATGCAGTTCTAGGGATCGTGGGTTCGATTCCCGGTAAATGCAGATTTTTTCAAAAACTGTTTTCATCGGAAAAAGTTCCTATCTAACCCCGGCTGTTTTGGGGCGGATTTTTCCGTGGAATTTTCCTTTAGAGTGATTCCAGGGTTTTTTCCTTGCCCCACAGACTTTCGGGCCTGGGTGAATGCGAAACAGTGTTAGGGCTATAGCTAGGGATTAGCGGACCCGATGCCAGGCGTTGGGCAGGAATCGCTGGGCTTACCGGTAAGAAGTGATCCCTGAAACATGGGGCTTCTCCGGGGATGCTAATTAGCCTGGATCCGATGCTTCGGCAGAGAGCACCGACTTAACCGGCGAGAAGTGGACGTCCTGGAATATTATGGAGTCTTCTCCGGGGAAAGGCTACACAGTGGCGAGAGGACCCAATGCACCATTAGTGCAGAGAGTGTCAGCTTAACTGGCGAGGTGTGTTCCTCCGGAGATACTTCACACTGTGCCCATGGATTCAGGTAGAATATGAGAAAAAAGGTTTGGAAGTGGGTGTTGGCAATACACCCCCACACATAGGTGGTGAGTCGGTGACCCCCGTGACGAGGCCAGTAGGCTGTCATGGTAACCCGGTAGAAAGAAAAAACAGACAAAAGAAAAAAAGCTCTAAAAGACTTTAAAGTCTTAAGACTTAAACGGAGAAAAATACGAAAAAAATAAAATATGAGAAAACATTGTTATCAAAAAAACAAACGTTGTGGAAAAGAATGTTAAGAAAAATGTAAAGAAATGTATTTCAATAAATTTCAAAATAAAAGTACAAGTAAAGAAATCGACGGAAATAAAAATACAAATTGGAGGAAGTGAAAACCAACTTATTGTGGCTGATCTAAAAAGTAGGGCAATGAAAGGAAAAGTTATAAAGAACGAAAATAAACTGCATAAAAGAGTACACATGGAAAATGATCTGACCGAAAAAGAGAGAGAAATAAAAAATTACGTGAAGATACATGAAGATAATGATTAACACCAAATGATTTAAGTATAGTAAATAGAAATAATCTTAAAAAAAATATCAAAAAAGTACAAGAATAAAAAAAACAAAAAGATTATAAAGAAAAAAGAGAGAAGTTAAAGAATATTAATATGTGTGTCAGAAATATAGCAGAAGTTTTCAACAACAAAAATTGAAGTAGGAGATATTTAGGTGACTTTGACTTTATAGTGTTAGAAGAGGAGAACAAGTGGCTAGATCTGAGAAGTTAGTTACTAAAGGGTTTCAAGTAAAAATATGTCCAAAAAATAGAAAAACACGAAATGGTGGAACAAAAAATAAATAATTACAGAATCCTGTAAAAAGATAGAATTCAATAAATTTAAAGTATACAGTGAAAATATAATTCAATAAATTAAATGAAAAGATCAGAAATAAAAAATAATAGTAGTCTACAGCCAAGATACAACAAAGACGAGAAATCATTAAAGAAAACGTTAAAAAATCTAATGGCGGAAGCGTGATCTTAGCAGGAGATTAGAACTTGAGGACAGAAAAGGAAACTAAAAATTAAAAGAATAAGTAAATAAAACAAATAATGTAAAATAATGGTGTACAGAGAATGGACAACCGAGAAGTACGAGAGTTTACGTATGTCGGCAGCAATGGGAAAACAGTAATAGATAATGTGACTGGAAATCATAAAGGATTTGACAAAATAAAAAAGATAAATATAGAACAAGAAACAGAATCCCACTTGATGCCATTAGAAGTATACCTCGAAAAATAAGAATAATTACAGAAAATTCAGTACACAAAAAAACAAAATTAGTAAAAAACATAAAAATTAGGAGAAAGAAAGTAGTACAATAAAGAATAAAAAGTCAAAAAAAAAAAACTTAAAAAAAATAAACAGACTATAAAGAAAAAGTAAGTAAAAAAAAGCTATTTTATGACAAAAAAGGGAGTCAAGAAACTGATGTAAGAAAGAAAAAAGAATATTTAAAAGTATGGAAGAGAAAAATTTAAGCAAAGCAACATTGGAGCAAACAGCTAAGAAGAATATAGATTTAGAAAAAAGAAGGAATTAATAAATTAAAGTAAACAATTTTAACACGTAATAAATCTAGTAAAGCAAACTGAGATTAGGACGAAAAAATTAAGCATAATGTGTATGAACAGAAAAAAAAGATTTTAATTTTTGCATTTGTAACAATATTTCGAAAAAAAACTATTTTGCAATTTAAACGTTGCANCATTATTTGTACAGTATTGTTATTAAAATGGAAATATCACCTTGATATGCTTATGTACGCTTTGAATATCGTAACGCTGGTTGTAACTTGACGAATTAAAATGATTACTGCATATCAATAAATAGATTCGACAGTTAAGGATACAGCTTTTATAGTTCTGAAAAAACCTTGAAAGAAATACTTGTTAACAAATTTTTAGTAGGAATATTAGTTGTTAAACGAAAAGTGTGATATTCACTTCCTCAAACAAATAAACGTACTTTTTGAATAATAAAATTTTGAACTACTTAAAAAGAGATGTAAGTTTATTATAGCATTGATCATGCAACATATGAAGGTGTAGATAAGTCTGATGAAAATATTTAAATAAATTTTCCTATTGAAATTTCATAGGGTATTTGTAAGACCTCTTACTCCAAGAACTTTATTCAAAAATTGAAACAACAGTTATGTTAATAAAAAATTTTAGTATAGCTGATAGTTTATGCAACATTACAAGGTAAAAAGTAACTGCATTATTAAAATATAATATTAAAACATAAATCATATTAAAAGGAAAATTGGACATAAAGTTTCTATTCAGAAAATAACTCTCAATACAGGAAATCATTGTCATGGCCGTTCAATTCATACAGAAAGCAGTTTCCATTAGTTTTAACATTTTCAGTGACTAATTAGAAGTCTTTAGGTCAAAGTTTCGACAACAGGTTCATAATTGAAGAAACCTTATTCTCTGATAGTCAACAAGCAGATTTTACTTTAGTTGTTGTGAAATTCGGAAGAAACAATCAATCGCAATACTTACATTAAAAAATAATGAAAATATGGGTAGCCTTTAGTAGTATACTTACTATAACAATTACAGTAAAAACAGTAAAATATTTTCATACTAATTCTAATATAGCTTATCTATAAGTGGATACGGCAAAAATTAAAATGACTTTTGGCAATTTTGACAGAATTTCATTTAGTTTATACTAGAATTGAATAAAATTTAATATCATTTAGCTTTATGTAAGTCCATATATTTTTCAACTACGTTACTCTACACTTTTTCACACACACAAACACTCAAACGTGCGCGCACACACACAAACCTTATACTTATAGTTACTTGACTTTCACACTTAATGTCTGCGACTTCTATTCTTTTTCTTTTCCAAGGGAATTCTCTTCTATTTTTTTTTCTTCTCTGTTTCTGTTTACTTTACTTAGTATTTATTTTTCTTCAGCTACTTTGCATAGTATTTTCTCTACTTTTTATATTCCTAGTTTTTTCACGCTTGAGCAGTAAAATTGAAAATTCCGACAGATTTGAGTGACGTACAATATATAACTTAAAAACGAACGGCATATATGTATAGATATACAGCTACCAATAGTCATTATTTACGTTTTTCTGCCGTCTTCCACCACACAGGTTTTCCTCCTGGCTCTTTCCCTAGTACTCCAGTGCCGTTTACTCTCTCTCTCTCTCTCTCTCTTTCTCTCTCTTTAACTCATAAGTACACAAATAGAAGCATACATATATATACTGATCATTTATATGCCTACGTGCTCTATCTTTTTTTCTTCTCTTTCTTGCACTGTATTTTCTTCATTTAAAACCTATTAACCGATGCCTGTCATCAAAACCTAGGAACGTCCTTAGTTCCTTACAGCCATGCTTTTTAAAACATAATAAATAGTCTACTGCTCAATGCTAATACTGTGCTGATACTGCATATGATCGGAAATCGTAACGTGGATGTAATGAGGTTTCAATGAGACCCCTGTTACAGCCGACGCGTGACGTACGATTTCACATCAGGTGCTGACTGTACTGCTCTTTCTCTCTCTTTCTCTCTCTTATTCTCCCTATCTAATAATATTGCGGCATCTTTGACATTAGAATATTGAGATCCAAATATACATACACGTACACTTACATCCACACAATTGCACTTCAGTCAGAAAATACTAGAGCCAGTAAATCAGTAGTACCACTACGGGCAGTAGCCACTGTAACATAGAGGGGCGGATTAACTTCATGGAAAGGCCACGTGACCGTTTTAGATTTCAATACATTCACATTACGTATTGTGACGTTGTCTTTTGTTGTATGTGGCTATTTTCAGAGCAGAGTATCACTTATGTTGAATACTTACAAGGTTATGGGATCATGGCTCACTCGCGTACATGATAGAACAGAGTTCTGTTATCATTATGAGAAAACCTTATGACAATAATCAAGGTTGGACCCCTTACCCATAAGCATGAATTTGAGCCCAAATATTTATATAGATCGCTGTAGTATTCTTAATAATGGTCAAGCATTGATACTAGCATATGAAGTGCAATACGCCTTTTAGTACATTAAAAATAATTATATATTTTACACAAAAACGCATGTGTAAATCGTTTAAAGAAAATTATAGTTTGCTTATTTACGCAGAAGAATGAAACAAAGTATCTTAGTTATCATAGTACTACATAATTCAATAATTTTTCCCCATGGTTAAAAGATTACAATTTATAAAAATGATGAAAAAGAATTGCTTGTATTAAAAACCAAGTAAAGTGCCATGCAGTTTAGTTTTAAGTAGATGAAACCTTAGTGACTGCGTTCACTATTTACTTCTATATTGAATTTTCAAATTTTTAATTATTGGAAAAAAAGTATTTACCACTGCTATATTTTCCATATTAAGATGGCATATTGCGTACTTTAAAGTATGATTTCCAACCAAAATATTATCAAAAAAGTCCTTTTAAAATGACACACTAGACATGTATATAGTCAGAATGCTCAAATCAATATAAAAAAGTTTTTTCTTCCGACTTTTGAATGAAAGGACCAATAAGTTAGCTGCATCAGCTTTTGATATCATATTACTTCTTATGTACCCTCGACCAATAGCCAAATATGAATTAGTTACTCTATTTCTAACGAATACACAATGTATACATGCAGAAAGCTTCGTCGATGTATCGATTGGTCGATAAGGGCATCAGTACATTAAGATCTAGAGGAATAAATTTATTTAAAAAATAGGTAAATTAAAGGAGTGTATACCCAGACAGTTTTGACAGGAAAAAACTAATATCCTTTGTTTACGACGAAATATCACATTTTTTCAACAAAAAAATCGAACGACTTATTTTTTATTGATACAAAAAAAAGTATTGTCTTGACTCTAAAATAATTAAATACTTAATTTTAAAAGTAACCGTCGTTTGTGACTAAAGTCGGACACCCTATGACGAGGACCCATAGGAGAGGAGACAGTGGTTGGACACGGAGAGACATTATTTGTACAGTATTGTTATTAAAATGGAAATATCACCTTGATATGCTTATGTACGCTTTGAATATCGTAACGCTGGTTGTAACTTGACGAATTAAAATGATTACTGCATATCAATTATAATATAGTTATGTACGCTTTAAAGATAGTAACACTTGTTGTAACTTGATGAATTGAAATGATTACTGCATATCATTGTAAAAATAACGTATCGTGACCACTTCTAATGCAGTTTGAGAATTTGCAAACTTTGTATGCCGTATTTCCGTAAAATGATCCGCCCATTATGTAATTTTAGTGTGTTTAATGACAGGCTAATACAAATTTCAATGTTGTACAATGAAGGATTATCACGGAAGGTCCAGAAATTAAAATGAGAAAGATTAACAAACCTGATCATTTATTTATTTGGTAATACTAAAGTTTTCCATTGAAAATTTCGATCATTTATTTAAATAATGACCTTCTGAGTTTGAACATACTTTTTTCTGCTGTTACATACGTGAATTACTGTGCAATAGAATTAAACTTTACAGCTCTCCGGCTATACCCTCAAATGTTTAAATGTCCGGATTTACGCTCAAATACCTTAGGTAAATCCATATGAGCCTCCCCTTTCACTTTTGGATTCTGCTATATATATATATCCAAATATTGTATAGGTGTATCAACAAAAGTCAGTCTCAGCCCCCCACAGCTCCCCCTCGATTCACATAGTTATTTGCTTGTTTTTACGTCATTTTTGATCAAATTATATTTGAGTAACCTCCCACCCCGCTCAATCTCAGCTCCCCCTCCACTCCCCGCCCCAAAATACTTATTTATGGAATATTTTACCATCTGAAATGTTAAAAAATATATTTAATTTAGTACCCAAGTCATACCTCGTTTTTTGGATTTTTCAAGTCACTGATCATATGTCCCCCTCTGTCTATTATCTCGCCCTTACTTACTATACGTCTCTGAAGGACCATTATTTATTAAACGTGATTGAACTTTAACATTTGAAATCTCTTTCTGGTCCATGCGTACTTTACCCAATTATAAAATTCTTAATTATTTAAGGACTTTATTTAAAAAAAGACAGAAATCAGTACAAGGTATAATTAAATAGGGAAACACAATTAAGCTTTTGAAACATCAATTTACTCTGTTAATTTAATATTCTGACATTTTATGTGTCGTTTTAACCCATCATTTTTAACCCAATCCTAAGGAATCAAAACTCTGTCCTTGTGATTTGTTGATAAAAATAGATAATCCTAATACAAAGGAAAACTGTTTTCTATTCTACTGCTCAATGCTAATACTGTGCTGATACTGCATATGATCGGAAATCGTAACGTGGATGTAATGAGGTTTCAATGAGACCCCTGTTACAGCCGACGCGTGACGTACGATTTCACATCAGGTGCTGACTGTACTGCTCTTTCTCTCTCTTTCTCTCTCTTATTCTCCCTATCTAATAATATTGCGGCATCTTTGACATTAGAATATTGAGATCCAAATATACATACACGTACACTTACATCCACACAATTGCACTTCAGTCAGAAAATACTAGAGCCAGTAAATCAGTAGTACCACTACGGGCAGTAGCCACTGTAACATAGAGGGGCGGATTAACTTCATGGAAAGGCCACGTGACCGTTTTAGATTTCAATACATTCACATTACGTATTGTGACGTTGTCTTTTGTTGTATGTGGCTATTTTCAGAGCAGAGTATCACTTATGTTGAATACTTACAAGGTTATGGGATCATGGCTCACTCGCGTACATGATAGAACAGAGNTAAAATACAAATTTACATTATTGAAACTTTGACCTTGGGATTTGTATATTGTCGTAGCAAACGCCACAACGATTAGAAATTGTTCACGACACAAAATAAACGGTAATGTTAAGGAGTTTCCGGTGTCCTAAGTTATTCTTAGAATAAAAAATCTATTTCCAATTCTTTCTCCAGTTATTATTTTTCTTTCTATATTATGCTGTAGTAATTTTGTGATTCGTAAACGCGTTCCATTACAAAGTCCATCTGATATACTTCAATTTCTCAGTAACATCACTATTGCGTTATCTATACTATAGTGAGTTTTAATTTCTCTAGTTAATTTTTAAGAATTTTATAATTAAAAAAAGAGGTGTTCTCGTTATACGATGTAAGTACAACACTATTCATTAAACAATTGTAAATATTAGAAAATACTTGAGAACATTTATCATTTGAGATCCAATTTTTAGGAATGTTCAAAGTTTGTGTTTCCCCTTCCCCAATTTTTTATAATAATTTTGAAAATCCTTTATCGTTAGAACAAATATTAATTTCTAATTTTTAAATTTGGAATGAGTTCCATGAAAATAAAGATTTTATAGTTTGTTTAAGTATAATTTTTCTATTACCGTTTTTTATCGATGGGAGAATCGGACGAGAATCACTTCCTTAAATAATTGACTTCCAAAATATTTTTCAGTATTACATAAATCTCTTAACGTTCTGTCTACGATTTCTAATGCTCTTTTTGGAATCATTGAAGCCTCATCCCAAATAATTAAATCAACTTCTCTAAATTTTTTTTTATCCGACTCGAATTCTAAAAATGCACTCTCTATATTATTAAGATCCAAAGAAAGTCTAAAAGTTCTATGACTGGTCATCCCCTTTGGAAGCAAAATTGATGCTATGCCAATCCATGCCATTGACATGATTTATTTTAAGAAATAAAAAATAAGTTAACGTTTTATATAAATAAGTTTTTCCTGGCCCTCCAGGACCATCTATAAAGAAAATATTATTTCTTTGTTCGCAAATAATATGAAATATATTTTCTGGTTATTATTCCAACTTTTATACATCGAGTTAAAAATTTCTTTACTAAAACGTATTTTATCATCTATGTCTTTTTTTTTACACTCCATTTTGTTTGGTGTAGGAAAATTAAAGTATCCACATGATTTATCCAATAAATCGAAAACTTGGTTAATATGCAAAAGAGCTAGATTATCTTTTTTATTAGGCAAACCCTTCGTAAACAATTCTTTGTATTTATTCCATATTTTACCACCTTGAACGTTTTCTGAAATTAAAAACCAAGCAAAAAATTATCTTAATTGATATAGAAACATAACAACAATTGCTTCTTTAAAAATATCATCGATTTTTTCATCATTCTCTATCAAACCCATTGTAATTACAGGATCTTTATAAGTTTCATAAGATATTTCTTCATACGTTCTAATGTCTTTGAACGATGTCGAACCATTTACTTTATTTAATACACGTATAAGAAAAAAATGTTCACGATCTTTTGGAGATACAATGCTCAATTGACCAATTGCAATATTTTTTAGTATATTTTTCCTTTAAGATTAATTTTTAGTTTAAGATTACTATTTGAATTTTCATATGTTTGAATATCGTTGTTCGAGAAATTAACTATAATGTTAACATGTAATAGATCTGAGAATCTTTTAATTTTAATACTTGTACCATAAGTCCCATTTTTTGACATTATATTAATATATTTATCACTACTTTTCACACTTTGATAATAATCGTTTCTTACTATAAATTCATAACAATCTTTCTATTTATTTACAACATCATTGATTACTAAAGAACGAGCTCTCATGTGGAAATCTTTTTCACTATACAGAAACTAAAAAAAAGTTCTGAATAAACAATTTCCGTCCCCTTTCACGCTAACTTTTACATTGTTCATTTTAAAAAATTTGAGTTGGCGCGCAGAGCATGCATATAAAAATGTACAAAACATATAATTTGGTATGTATAAAACATTTAAAGCTTATGCACATAGTTAGCATAAGTCGGTGTATGTCAACATATATAAGCAATTTGTTTGTACAATGTCAGCATAAGTCAGCATACTCATATACATCATTTATTATATTATTGTGATACAAAATTTACTCTCAACAACCCCTCACCACTCTACGTCGTGTCACCCTCGTCCTTCCTGAAAACTTTGAATTTTTCCATCAGCCTCCCCTCAAAGTAGGGGAAAAAACTCTAAATTTCTTCTTTAACTTATAATCTAATAAACAATATTGTACAAAAGTAAAGCCCCCCCTCACCCTTATCACGCTCCACTCACGTTTTAAGTGCCCCCCTCCTCTCATACCCTTGATGGTAGTTGTTAAAATCAAATTATAAATCATAAATAATTCACGACTATATGATAAAAATACCAAACGATACACAGTGAAACTTTGACTAAATGATCACTTGATTAACATGATACATTTGTGTTGTTTCGAGACATTTGCATGGGTGTTTATCTTAGAAAAGAGTAATGTGAAAAAAAAGAACAGAAAGAATTTTATTTAATTGTGTAAGGAAGCAATTTTATTAGTATAAGAGTTGTCAGTTATAGTTTACTAGAAAAAATAATTTTTTTATGTTTAAGTATAAGAAATTTCTCTTCATACTTGATTTCAACGGTTGATTAATTTTCAAAATCATTCTGTATAAATGTATTGTTAGGACTCTGTCATTTGATAAGCAATACGTAAAGATGACCGTAAAAAAACTAGGGTATTTTATAACAAAATCTTAATTTATTAATAATTTGGCCCTGCGATTTATTAGTAGTCATAAAAAAAGCTATATCCTAAAAAAATTGTTTTGTGTATAATACTAACGATAAACATAAATTGTTGCCTATATTCAATGCGATTTTCGATGTACAAACTTTATTGCCTGATTTTTCTTTATTTATTACTTTTGCTTTAATATTATATTTAAACAATTAAGTGATGCGAAGCCTAGTTTCGTTGCAAAAATCATAAAATATAGTCAAGT
>NW_019379507.1:1578-12695 GCF_000648655.2 Copidosoma floridanum | reverse complement strand
AGTACTCGAACACATAAAAACGATTGAAATCACTGTTAATCAATAATAATAGTATGTCAAGCCAGTCGTTATAGTTTTCATAATATGTTACCAATGAAATTAGAAAGAAATTTTTCGATTTGGTTATTTGCAATACATAATAAAAATAGAAATCAGTAGAAGGCAGCTAACATAACCTCTCTCCCATTTAATTAACATGGGATGTTCAAGTACTCGGTCAAAAATACGTATCGGTACCAATACCTGAACACACTGTTCATCTACTGGGTCATTGGTAAAAAAACTTTAAAATTAATTTATTAATTGTACACATGACCTAGAAAAACTTTTTTGTTTTTTTTTTTAAAGGAAAAAATATAAACTTACTGGCGCAATGACTGTTTCGTTGTTATGCAAATCAGAAATTCAATAAAAATAAGAAAACAAAGACTTTATGGAAAAAGTGTTCACGTACTGGTGCTTTTACCTTATACCATAAATGAAATATTCTTGTAATCTTAATGCTGCTTCTATGGGACTGTAATATCTACCATCAACGTAGTTTTTCATTTAATCTAGAATTCCATCATCACAATTACTTAATCTTAAATTTAATATAATCTGTATTACTCCCTGTATGAATGTAGTCGTATATGTATTCTATGATTTCAATAGATGCACAATATTCAACGTTTATGTGGCATGTATATTTCATTACCAAAATTTTACTACACTGTACTACCATTGTCAACTGTAATTTTATGTTTATTTTTAGTCCTATATAAATGATTATAAAAAATATTATTTTTTCTGATATCTTTTGAATAACCAATTTTTTTATGATTTTATATTAGCAAGTGATTTAAAAAAATTTTTGATGTATTTGTTATTGGATGTATTTGAACATGAGCTTTTTTTAGTGTGAGAACCGTAAAGCATCTGTTTAATTACCAATTTTCTGAAGAGAATAATTATTTTGGATTCCAAATAGTTATTTTAATAAGGAAGTAAATATATTCAGCTTTTAACATTCGTGTATCGCTCTGAAATTTCAGCGAATAAAAGGTCAGCGCATCAAATACAATGTTTTCGAACTTAACTATGATCTGGTAATGGAGAGTCAGCGCACAAAGAGCGCAGGAGGGTAAAAAAAGTATTGTGGCATAATTTTAAATCTGCTAACCTCACTCTGAGTCAGCTTTTCTTTTTTCACCAGTTTAATTGAACTAAATTGAAATAGATTGATTAACCTTTAAACAAATAAGTGGCAACACAAGCACCTGTAACTAAGCAACTTACTGCTGATACTATATTATTACTCTGTTAATGGGTAGTTGGCATGCAGTGCGCGCAGGAGGGCGTGACCCCCCCCCCCACACACATATATATATGTCTTCCTATATCATATTATTGAACGAGTTGAGCATCCTACATAACCCTCCTCACTGCACTCAAAAGTAACCCAACTGACTCCTACCAAAAAAGGAGAAATTCGTCTTATTTTACCGTTATTTTAACCTAAGAAATGTTAGGTCAATCCCTCTTCCACTGCCCTCGACTATCGCCCACACTATTTTTCTTGCCACTTACGGCCCCCACACGATTTGCTTGTCCTTCACTGCATTTTCACTGTTTGCGTAGAATCATTTTTTTATTAACATAACACACACACACACACACACACACACACACACACACACACACACACACACACACACACACACACACACACACACACCGAGAGACTGTTAAAAATTTCATTTTGCTATTAATTTACAACTAATGTGTAAGTGCCATATTTTATAAGTGTTTATATGACCATCAGATTGCGATGGCTTGGTACTTTAAGGTAGTACTATCAATACTTAAACCGTTGTTCAGATTTTGATGAAACGTGATTTGTTAATAAATATTAATGTTAAAATGATGTAGTTACAATTTTGTAAGGCTCAACCAGATCGGAAAAAAGTAATGGGACACTTTTAATGCTGATAGGTTAAACATGGAGGACTATGAGGATTCACATATTTTTCTTGATAAATTTGAAACTACTTTTAGATTTCAATGAAAATTGGTAGCATAAAAACAAGACGTTCCAAACATTTTGCTTTATTCAATATTTTCATTTACCGGGCATGAGGAAAGAGAAGAATAAATTGCATTTTTGAATTCTATGTAAAAATGGAAAAAGATATTAAAATTAATTTTTACTATGTTTCAAATTTATTTATCAGCTTCAATGAAATACATAAAAATACAATAAATCAGTTGAAATTGTAGCATGACATTGTATAAAAAAAGTGGGTAGCGCAAAAAAATAGTCAATGAACGATTTAATTTCCATTTTAATAAATTTTAATATCTCACATTTATTATAGCTTTTCTATAACCAGTCTTAAATAGCATTGATAAATAAAAACAAGAAAATATTGATACATGAATGTATACAAAAAATTATAACATTATTTCTATACATAGAACAGGAAAATACTAAAAAAAGCATATTTCATGATCGAAATATTTGAATCATTCAATATCATATTGTATTACAATCACACATACAAGTATATATTGATAAACGTTATCTATTCTCAGAGATTGGCGTACCGAACGCCTACATGACACACATTATTTTCTTCAGGAATTTGTTACATCATGTAACCATGAAATTATTAATAGGGATTCTAAATTTATTCGCTGTTCTATAGACATTTTTCAAATATGTATTATTTCGTTTCTCATAATCTGAATATATATATGTATGTGTTTTTTTTCCAACAGCAGTAGTAAATACTATTTTTTTTGAAAGTATTACTATTTTTTAATTAAAACTACAGTCTAAATAACTTTTAAGTGATAAAAATTAACAGTATGTTTGATATTTTAATAATTCAAAATTTAATTTGAAAAGACATTAGTTCGTGGTGGGTTGCTACAGAAAAACCGCAGGAGGCAAGAAAAAATAATATCTACTTCTCTACGTGAGCTTTGCCATCTGTATTTGGAATAAGCAGCCTATCTTTTTTGTGTCTCTAAAAACAGCATCGTAATCTTTCATCAGCCCCCATCGCAGATCATCTCTTGTCGAATGTTTCTGGTCACTATTACTTAAACATATTTTTTTGCTTGCCAAACAATTAATGGCAGAAAATTTCAAGGCTTGGTGATATAAACATGAAAACTTCGTTCAGAAAAGATTATAGTTATAGCATGATCTGTAAGTAGAGGGTTTGGTCCGCAGAGCGCACAAGGAGGGCAACTCCATTGGTATATAGTAGATGTACTATTTAAGAACGTAACCCAATGCAGAGTTCTTACGTATCCTAATGTCCCAATAATTTTTACCTTGCTCTTTTTCCTATAATTAACCTCTTTTTCCCTCAAGTATGAGAGTCTTTCGAGCAGATCCCTTACAAAGTTCCCCTCGGATGACTCGGTCATCTATCCTTCTGAGTACTAATTACAGGGCGTAGTGATTGTCTCCAGCATACCCCAGCTATTATCAAGTGCAATAGAAAGATATTTTCTAATAAACCATCTAACTCGCTGTACCGACCTTTTTAAAACTAATAGTGACTTTACCCGAAGAGCTGACCAGGTATTGGCTTTTCTTCGAAAGGTAAGCCCCTGAAGGTTCAGATATTACCAGAAAAAATCTACTATTCATTTTTCAAAATTGGAAAAGTAGTATTCCCATCGAAAAAACACGAGAAAAAAATCTGGATGATTTTCGATAGGATTTGAACTCTTGACCGCTCAAGTTTCTCTGGCTAGGAGGCTAGCATTCTAACCACTAAGTCATCGAAATTCTCTCCACTAGTAAAAAAAAAATATTTCTGTAAATGTCATTACTGTAAATATAATAAGTCAAAGCTTTCCAATCACCTTCCATATACCAACATGTCGTTTTTTCAGTCTTCGTTCCTCTTGTAACCCTCCATAATATCATTTTTTCATGCTACCTATAAAGCAAATGTATTTAATTCATAACCATAAGCCAGAAGAATCTTTTATTATCTATTTACCACATAATATTCTTAGAAAATCGGTATAAATGTGTGTCGTTAATGTTTGTGAAATAATTTCTTTTATGCCTCGAGTAAAAAGCCTAGATGCATTAATTTTTCTATTTATATTGTTCAAATAATTGTTTCTAAATCAAAATTGAATGAGAATTATGTAAGCCAGAAAGAAATTAAATGAAAGAGAGCTACTATTTATTTTAATAACGCACAACATGGGATATGACGGACGTTTTTTTGTGATGTATGGTGATACTGTTTCACAATTTAACGATTCAAGAAAGATTATCCTAAAATTTATCAGATTATGGAATTAAGAAACAACGTCAAAAAACGATGTGTTGTACAACTCGTAAGAAATCGAGTTTTTTGTAACTTGTTTCAAACGTTTTGTAAACACAACAATCAGACTTAACAAATTAGTGTTTAAAATTATCAAATATTCATTTACTTTTAATTAAATAAGACTAATTAATCAGGATCCTTATTTTTTCGTCAATACCTATATTTTACGATAATGCTATAGGTGTAGTAATTTATTTTAAGACCGTCCAAATCATGTCTAAAAAATTTGCTTTTCCGATGGCATGTTTTTTTTCAATATCGTACTAACAAGTGGCTGTAGCATCATGTGGTATTTATAGACAAGTAGCTGGTAATTTTACACGAGTTAAAAAAAGTAGTCGCTCCAGCATACGTAGAAGCCAAGACAAGGTTTTTTTTAATCAAGTTGATCATTTGTTTATTTATAAACATTAACGCTTTAAATCATAAATATGGATTGTTCAACACTCGCATTTTGTAAATTTATGAATTGCCATGTCAACACTGCTATTGAAACAAATATTCTCTCATCCAAAAGTGATAGATACGGAATAAGAGTCATACGGATAGTGTTATCTTACGTACAGTATAGGCAGTGATCTAAAAGTTGATCAAGGTACTTAAAATCAGCAGAAAAAGACTATATCTTAGTTATTTTTTTATTTGATTTATACCTTTTTTAATCTCGAGTAGTGCGAGAATGTAGCACAGACTACCATGCTTAAATTACACAATTTTTGTAACATTTAAATAATGTAAGTAAATTATTGTTTAAGTTAAAAAACTATTTTTTTCTCTGTTTTACTTTGCTTTTGCTTCATAAATTATTATGGTATTCCATCAAAACTGTAGTTTTTTAATTTTTACGACAATGTATGTAACATTATAAATGAAACGGATGAGTGCACTAATACCAATATGACCAATAATAATGTTTCTGTTCTCTTCAAGTTCTGCGAACTAGCTGTGAAAACGAGAAAGTTAATGTAAGTCAATATAAAATACATCGTTATTTGACGTTGTTTCTTATCTCCATAACTGGATCAATTTCAGGATAATGTTCCTTGCATATAAACAAAAAAAATTAGCTATGTTCTATCCCGCGGGTAATTGCATTACTGTTGTTTCTAATTCCTCTGGCCTAGTAGTAGTTCTCGTCAATAGCCTTACGTAACCACGACAAGACAACAAATCTTCCTTCCACACCTAAAAAGAAAAATAATAATTAATGTATACATAAATCTGTTGTTGATCAATAAGTTGATCAATAGTTTGAGTACTCATAACATTATTATTTTTCTTCTAAGTACCTACCTGTTTCGAACATATTTCATTTCTGTATACGGTCATTAAAATAATTATGATCATTATTTTTAAATTTATTTTTATATAAGTATACTAAGTTATTATAAAAAACCATGGTTTTGTTTAAAAATACTGGAATATATTCTTTATTTAATAAAGTTTGATTGGAAAACGATTTTCTACTTGTAGATAAATGAGATATTACAAATTATTTTGTGACTTCATCACTGGTATCACAAGTAACATTTGTGATACATGCATATAATTAAATTTATAGGCTCATATATAGATAGGGGTACTGTTCTAAGCACTCTTAGTCTATCCATGTCCTTTTATAATGACAAATGATTTTCCAATAAAATTTTAAAAAGTCGAAACTTACAAGTTTTAAGAAATTTTAAACTATTCACAAAAATAGAAAAAATCTTTCCTTAGCTGTGGATTATACCAGTGATAAAGTCACACAAAGACTTCTAGTATATAACTTATCTATAAGCAGGAAATCGTTCTCCAATTAAACCTTATTAAGATAATAAATTCGAGGTATATTTAAGAAACAGCTCACAAAAACCAAGAATTAAATCTAACAAATCTATCACAGGTGTGTGTGAGTGCACGACTACTTGATAGCTTAAGTGGTATACCAACTGCCTAGAAAACAGAAGGTTGTGTGTTGGTTCCATACCTGGGAAGTTTTTTTTATACTTGTGAATGGTTGGATATTCAAACTTGTAAATTTAGACTTTTTAAATCTAATTTTTAAAAATGATTTTTTGTCAAAAAAAAGGACATAGATGGGCTGTAAGGGCTTTGAACAGTACCTCCATCTATGTGGGCTAGTGATACGAAGATACGTATGTATCAAACTTTGCTTGTTATACTGATTCTAATGTGACATCAAAATTATAACATTGAAATTGTCGACAAACAAAAAATGATTTTTCAATTATACCTTAAAACTAAAAATTGTTGGTTACCAGGCTATAAATCTTTATAACTCACCAGATTTAATAATGAATTTTATGATTTAGATTTAGCTGAAGACTATTGGTGCCCTCTTTCAAAGCAGAACATGTTAATGACAATCTTAGACATTATTCAAGAGCACATACCTCATTTGGAAGCATTAAATTTAGACTCCAATAAGTTACATAATATTGAAAAATTGAGTTTACTTGCTAGTAAATTTGTTAAACTAAAAATTCTTTACATTCGTGACAATAAAGTACGTAAAACATTGCATTTTATACATGATTTTATGTCTTCAATAAAATTGCACTAAAAAAGTTTTGTTTCAGATAAAAGAAATGAGTAACTTAAATGCATTAAAAAACTTGCACTTAGAAGAACTACGATTAGAAGGTAATCCTTTCTGTATCAAATACAAGAATAGACAAGATGAGTTCGTAAGGTATAAACAAAAATTGTAATAAGTTTCTTATAATGATTTATTTTAGTATTATAACTGATTTGAAGCTCATTAATCAATAATATCAACTAAGACAATTTGTAAAATTATTTTCAGTGGCATAAGAAAAATGTTTCCAAAACTTTTGAGACTGGTACGTAAATGAAGTAGACTGTATCGTAAAATTATTAATCATAAGGACATTAGTTTTTTTTTTTTTTTTTATTTACTATTGTTTTACGATTTTTCAGGATGACATGGAATTACCACCCGCTATTGTCTTTGATTTAGATGATCAAAAGAATAAATTACCTTCGACTCACAGAATGTTTATTGTGCAATCTAATACGAATGCCAAGGAGCTTGCTAGTAGATTTCTTCAACAGTACTTTTTAGTTTTTGATAGCAGCAATCGTCAGTCATTACTTGAAGCATACCATGAACAAGCTTGCTTTAGTTTAACAACTAATATTTCCCAAAATCTGAACAAGTAAGTGCAAAACGTATAAGTATAAATCAGTTCTTATACATGAGTTGTGTGGGATTCAATATGGCTTTGATAAAGTGTGATGAAGCACTAGCCTTGTGATCATGAATTGACATTGTTTCTAGATTCAATCCGTATTTACTTGAGACCCGCAATCTGTTAAAAGTTTTGGATACGCCTCGAAGACGGAAATTATTAAAGCAGGGACGACTGCCTGTAGTTTCCTTTATATCTGAAATGCCGCGTACAAAACATGATTTGAACAGTTTTACAATGGACTTAAGTGTTTTCTCTGTATGTCATCTATTAAATTTTTTATCCATGTAACCTAATAATTTTTATACTCAAAAAAAAAATTGATTGTAGGAAAAAATGATGTTTGTGACTGTGACGGGCTTATTTCAGGAGTATCACAACAATGACAAATTATTGCGATACTTTAATCGAACTTTCGTAATAGTGCCAGAAGGGGCAGGATTCTGCATAAGCAATGAACAATTACACATTAGTAACCCAACTGTTGATCAAGAAAAGCAGTTCGATACTTCTTTATCTGTCCAAGGAGTTCCAGGACCATCTTGCGCTGTACCTTTATGTACCATTAGTTCAATAGATTTGTCGGAAGAAGTAAAACAACAAATGACTATAACATTAAGTCAACAGACTAAAATGAACATTGAGTGGAGTCTCAAATGTTTAGAAGACGTACAGTGGAATTTTGAAAGTGCCCAATCAGCATTTCAAAAAGCCTATAGCTTAGGACAAATACCCTCAAATGCTTTTACGCAATAAGCTAATATCTTAATAATTAAATTTTTTTGCGAAAACTTGTACATTGTATTTTATTTCATCTGTCAAATACTTTTTAACACTATGAAAGAGTATTGCATCACGTTATCTATTCCATAAATGATTCTATTATATATTTTCCACCCATAAAAAAGTTTCTTAACAAACCTTGAGTACATGTACAAGCAAAAATTGTATTTTGATTTTATTTAGAATTGTTTAAGCAGTTGTATTGTTGTGACCATGATAATCTTGTCAAACTCAAAGCTTTTATCTTGTTAATCATACATTTTTTTATCATACTATACATACAGTAATAAAGTAGTTGATTTTATAGTTTTACGATAGTTTTAGTGTATAAAAGTCTTTTTTTCGAGTAACTACTCTTTAAGGTTATGTCTAGTACTAAATTTATTTTTAATCCATTACACACTTATTTTAATACAAAAATACACAAGTTATTCATGTATTGGTATTCGTTTTACTTTCTTATTTTTGGGTTGCCCAGTTCTCGTATAATTATAAGCAGTGTACAATTGTACGGTTTTTTAAAGCATAAACTTGTGTACATAAGTGAGTACTGCAAATTAGCAATGACAGACATTAAAAAAGTCTTTGTCTACCATTAAAAAAATGGTTTATTATGTGTAAATAATAATTAATTTACGTAAACTAAAACTGTTATTAATCCCTTACATATTTCCCTTTAACATCAATCATTCAATAATGATTTTAGCCAAGTTTGTGTTTCGTTACTTACTTAAAGACTAATTTGTAGTAGTAGTAGTAGTAGTAGTAGTAGTAGTAGTAGTAGTAGTAGTAGTAGTAGTAGTAGTAGTAGTAGTAGTAGTAGTAGTAGTAGTAGTATGTACTAATACCTGAACACGCTGTTCATCTACTGGGTCATTGGTAAAAAAACTTTAAAATTAATTTAATTAGTTTTTTTTTTTTTTTTTTTTTTTTTTTTACCCAAATTTTTGGTTGTTTTTTAAAAATATCGTTTTCTGAGGTATTAAGATACTTCAAAAATTTTGCAAAAGTTTTAATTGTAACTTAAACTACGTGTACTTGCACTTGTACGTAAAACAAAAGGACAATTCCGTTAATTTCACCGTTATTTTGGACCATTAAAAATCTCCCTTATTTTTTGTAAGCCCTCTTACCCCCCCTCGCACATTTTTAAGTACCCCCCGCAGCTGCCCCTCCGCGGCCCCCCACTACATTTTACCGATCCAGCACCCCGTACAGTATGAAGGATAATTCTACAGATTTGTTACAGCTTAGTCTATAGTACATTGATAAGCTATTGTATGCACAAACTGTACATTAGCTGAAACTAACTGTAGCCAATCGCTAGCGACAGCTCCTACAACTTACGGTAAACAAGCTCTTAGTTATATATAGTTATCTATTTTTTCACACCTCCGAGGAGGCAAAGAAATCGATTTTATACTTAGTAACAACGTGTACAAAAACATCAAATAGAGTTATTTCTTTGTTTAAACATTGATAAGTATTAAATCTGAGGCACGTTGACCTTTTTTTTTGTTTGTAGTATTTCTTTCCTCCATTGAGTTTTGAATTAATACGTGTAATCGTATGACATATGATAACAAATATTTATTGAAACTCAAGTAGTGAAAAATAATAGAAACTACGGTAGTCATCGCCAGTAACCTTATGAAACCACGAAAATACAGAACTCCCCGATGTTCGATTTAAAGGGAAAAAAAATGACCATTAATAGATATTGTAATTAAATAATAATTTGTTCACACTTCTATTCATTCGCTTACAACTTTTTTTTCTTTAAAAACCCGTCTGTCATAAACCTACTACTTTTTATGTAAGCAAATTAAAAAACAAAAATACATAACACTTGAAATTTATTATTTAATACATCACTCTAATTTTCATCAGATAATATTTTTAGTACAAAATCATAAAATTTGATTCGTTTAAATTATTGTTTTACAATACGCATACGAAGTAATCACAAAAATAAACCAATTTTGATAAAGAACATTGAAAATAGGATCTTATTTAAAAAGTTGTTATAAATAGTTATACTGAATTAAAATTAAAACTTTAATGATTTCTAACAAAATTTTAAAAAAATACAATATAAACATTTCATATCATATGCTACTTTTTAAAAATGTTGCTTTAATTTATGTGATAACTTTCAATTTGTTATTTTTTTTCTTTTCATAAAGTGTACATCCTCCTAATCGAAAGTTTTTTTTCAAACAACATATTCTAATCCTAAATTATTTTTAAGATCCATTTGCATTCGTATCTCTTCTTTAGTTTTGCAACTTACTAACGATACATATAAAGGAAATTGCTTGCTGTAAGGTATAAAAAATAATGAAAAGGTGTTACAGTATTGAACTGATTTTTGGTATTAATACTCTATTCTCAAACTTTTCACTTGTGATAATTTCAGTTTTAATATTACACTTAAACAACTTTCTAATCTTTATTTGTGTGCCGTTGTACAAACTGTCTGCTATACACAAATTTCTTATTAACATAACTATTGCTCCAGATCTTCAATTTAAATGATGCGGTGACAAACCTCCACTAATCCTGTTTAATATTTCAATAGGAAAACTTATGTTAAGTTACTATCCAATTTATCGACGCCTTTGTATGTGGTATGATCCATGCTGAAGGAAGTTGTTTTATTTCCTTTAACTAAATTCAATATATTTTATTTAAAAAAATTGTGTTTTCTCATGAGAAGTATAAATAAGACTATTTATTAAAAACTGGTTATTTTTACTAAATATTTAAACAT
>NW_019379506.1:1389673-1439765 GCF_000648655.2 Copidosoma floridanum | reverse complement strand
TTTTTTTAATTAAATAATCTCCTCAGATCAAAATGCTTATTATGTTTGTTTAAAACATGGTCATAATGAAGATAATAATAGTAATAATAATAGTTATAATAATTAGAATGATACCAATAATGATAATCATGACAATAGTAATATTTATGGTGGTAATAATACAAATAAAATAATAATTACAAAAATAATAATGATGATGATACTGATAATGCTAATAAAGATGATGTTAATAAAAATGATTATGATGTTTGTGTTAATACTGGTAATGATGATGATAATATAGATGATAATCATAATACCTATTATAATACTAATAATGATAATTATGACAAAAATAATCATTGTCGTTATGATTAAAATAATAATAATATTTACAATTATGATAATAATAATGATACTCATGATGTTGGTGATGATAATGTTTATGATAATAACTATTATGTTTGTGCTAAAAACGGTGATCATGATGATAATCATAATAATGATAGTAATAATAATTATGATAATACCAATAATAATAATGATGACAATACTTATATTATTTGAGACAATGGTAAAAATGATAATAATAATTACGATAATAATGATAATGATGTAACTGATGATGTTGACGTTGATGATGTTAATGATGATAATGATGATAATTATAATAATGATGATAATAATCATGATGCTGAAAATAATAATTATGATGATAATTGTAGTAATAATAATTTTAATAATGATGATGATAATAATGTAAACACTAGTTTTTCTGTAAAATATCCACTTTTTCCTTATTTTCACATAAAATGGATTTCAAGTTATGTTTATAGACCATGATTGTATTTACATGTGGTTTTTTTGAGAAATTACTTATTGTATTGGATACTATGGGAACATAATTCAACAATTTTTTTTGTTTTGCCACTGGGTAATATAGTATATTTTGAAATAAGTCTATTGTTTATTTTAAAAATTAGATCATCTATGAGGTTTTCATTGTAACCATTATTAATTGCTGAACATTTTAACAGATTGATTTCTTTTTTGTAATTTAATTTCATTAACGGTACTGTTTATTATCTATGTACAAAAGAGTAAAATGCGCTTATTTATATATTAATGGACTGTTTTGAATCGTACGGTACTGACGTATCTGTGAAAGTTGGTTTTCTATAAATTTCATACAATAACTCACCGTCTTTTCGTATTATTTTTAGATATAGAAAATTTAAACTATTGTCATTTTCAGCTTCTGCTGTAAATTTAATACCCGGTACTAAATAATTTATGTAGCTAAGAAAATTAGTCATTGTCCTCTTTGTACCCTTCCAGATGCAAAACACATCATCGACATACCTCGAACAGTGTAAAACATTACTGGTGAGGGGGGAGGTCAAATCGAATATAAGGTCCTCTACGTATGATATGAATATCTCACTGTGAAGGGGGGAGAGGGGAGAGCCCATTGGAAGACCATTAAGTTGTAAATAATATTTATAATTAAAATTGAAGTAGCTTTGTTCTAAACAAATGGATATTAATTTTTAAATTTCTTGTTTTAAATCAACACACAAGGAAAGGCTATATGATTATTACCCTTCGAGCATCTGACAATGGCGTAACTGCTTCAACAGCTGTCTGCGAATAATAAAACATTGTGAAACAAAGCCAACTTTAAAGTTATTACTTATTTATATACATTTTAATTTGAAATGTGTTACCAATGCCCAAGCGAGAAACTAATTAATAATATTTTGAACGCTAGCAAAGCATATCTCGCAATCTTTTATAGGAAGTGTCTAGTAAAGTTTTACAAGTGTAACAACCATCTTTATTCTAATAGGAGATGTTTACAACTACATTTGGTACCCACATATATGAAGATAATTTGCAGATATAAATCAACAGAATTCACCGCAGTGATTGACAAAGCATACATTTTTTGGCTAAATCTGGAATGAAAAAAGTGGTACAGAATCAGGAGCAAGCTGTCACACCACTTAAAGTTAATACACAGCGAACTACTTAGACGCTGCCATAACGTAGAATTTGATATTTTAGACAAAGAGACGAGAAATTATGTTCGAGAAATTTCACACACACATCACCAAACACTTACTTAGAAACTTGATAGGCTCATACAGAAAAAGAACAGCAAAATACAACAGAGAGCAAATAATTCACCACTTACCACACTTACGAAGGTTAATAAACAACAACAGACTACGTCATCGGCCACCGTGGAATCCAGTACAAAGTTTGATTCTTCTTTTTCTTTTTATCCGAGAGTCAAGAACTTATCCGAAGTTTTGTTCACACAAAATGAAATAAACATTTTGAATAAAGGTTTAAAGTACTGTCCTAACATTAAGAACTTTAAAGATTTCATCGAACTTTCTGTAAACGCAGAAATAGCATCAAAAGGTATAGATAAAAACGAACTTCAACTTTTTAGATACAAATGCGTTGATGTAAAAAATAAAAACAAAAAACAATTTTCAACTGACAATAGCTCAGAATTTAAAAAATTCATTTCTTTAACCATTAAAACAAGTCAATATGATAAAAAACTAGTCTGACACAGGAAACACTGTTACCATTTTGAGTAAGTGTGACTATATTGAAAAAACTTTTAATAAATAACAATAATTTCAAAATTTTGAATTCTGATTCTACAGCAAAATTTTAAAGGGACACTAAGTCAGTTTTAAAAAATTGTACAAACATACTCCATGATTGTTATTTGCACATCTTAACTGTTATGAATCCTACGGTGCCGGTACTATACAGCTTACCTAAAATACACAAGGAGGGCATACCAATGAAACCAATAATATCTTATACTAATGCACCAACCTACTTACTCGCAAAAGAACTTAATAAAATACTCCCTTCCTTACTCAACTTTAAGCCAAAACATAGTATTAAAAATATAAGTCAACTAATAGATAAACTTAGAAATCTCAAAATTCCATGTAATGCACGATTGCTTTCATTCGATGTTGTTAATCTATTTCCCTTTATCCCCACAGACCATCTAAAGAATATTATTAAATATCTGGTTGATAATAGCCCTTCCTTGTGTGTTGATTCAAAACAAGAAGTTTTAAAATTGATATCCATTTGTTTAGAACAAAGCTACTTCAAGTTCAATTAAAAATATTATTTACAACTTAACGGTCATCCAATGGGCTCTCCCCTCTTCCCCCTTCTCAGTGAGATATTCATGTCATACGTAGAGGACCTTATATTCGATTCGACCTCCCCCCTCACCAGTAATGTTTTTCACTGTTCGAGGTATGTCGTTGATGTGTTTTGCATCTGGAAGGGTACAGAGAGGACAATGACCAATTTTCTCAGCTACATAAATGATTTAGTACCGGGTATTAAATTTACAGCAGAAGCTGAAAATGACAATAGTTAAAATTTTCTATATCTAAAAATAACACGAAAAGACGGTTAGTTATTGTATGAAATTTATAGAAAACCAACTTTTACAGATACGTTAGTACCATACGATTCAAAGCTGTCTATCAATATAAAAATGAGCGCATTTTACTCTTTTGTACATAGATTATTAACAGTACCGTTAACGAAATTTAATAACGCAATAGAAATCAATCTACTAAAATGTTCAGCAATTAATAATGGTTACAATAAAAACCTCATAGATGATCTAATTTTTAAAATAAACAATAGACTTATTTCAAAATATTCTTACGCAGTAGCAAAACAAACCAAAAAATTAAAAATGTTGAATTATGTTCCCATAGTATCCAATAAAATAAGTAATTACTTAAAAAAACAAAATGTAAATACAATCATGGTCAATAAACGTAACTTGAAATCCATTTCATGTTATAATAAGGAAAAAGTTCGTATTTTACAGAAATGTGGTGTTTATCAGATTAATTGTTCCAAATGCGATGCCATATATATTGGACAGACAGGACGTGCCCTTTCCGAACGTATAAAGGAGCATAAAAAGTCTATTTATAATGATTGCAATATGACGGGTTTTAGTTAACATTGTTATTCTGATGCGCATTTCCTAGATGAAAATAATATAAAGTTACTACACAGTTTACCTAAAAGTTATAAATTGAATCTGTTTGAGACAATGGAAATAGAATTAGCAAAAAAACATAATAAACTCATAACGAACGATCAAATTATTTTATTCTATTTCTAATAATAGAAAATGTAACACATAGTGTCTCATAAGGTACTTATACACAGGCGCATACAAATCACACCGTTGAGCGACAACTACATTTGTAATACTTGTACTTGACTTCAGTGAACTGATGTACATAGACAATTCAGTATATGTCGAGCATCTGACAATGGCGTAACTGCCGAAACAGCCGTCTGCGAATAATAAAACATTGTGAAACAAAGCCAACTTTGAAGTTTTTACTTGTTGATATACATTTTGATTCGAAATGTTTTACCAACGCCGAAGCGAGAAATCAATTAATAATAGTAAATGTCTTATTTACGAAAAATCACAAGTTAAAGAATCAGATATTTTACATACCTTAAGGTGACGACAATATAGTAATCAACTTAGCTAGCCTACTTTCAGAACGAGTAAATAAGACAGTTAGTCAGTAAAGTCAAAAAAATAATTTCTATTGTACACGCCATTTGACAAGCGGTCTGATAAGAATTATGATTGCAATATTTTTAATAAACTGTTACAGAAAACATTTTGTAATGAATCCAGCTAAAGTTGAATGTGCGACTTATCATACAAGAGAAAACTTAGCTATTGAATTATCAGAATATGGTAGCATTAAATACCCTATGACGCGCAAAATAAGTGTTGCGAGCGAGAAAGAAGAAGATACAAATGTAATTTTTAGTTAAAAGATAGATGTTTATAAAAAATGTAACTAATGTGAAATGCACGTTTGAGATTCTATTTTAAGTAATAAGATTGTAAAAGATCATACATGCTTTTAATTGCGAAGATGCGGAGGTGTCGAAAAAAAATTACAAATAGCTTAAAGAAGCAATGTTAACGTTTGAATAAGGCCAATCTCACGGACCAAGTATATAGTATATCCAGTCTCAAAGTTCATGAAATATTAAAAAATAAGCTTATAAATAATGTACATAAAAATAAATTAGAACTAAAAATAGAAATAAATGTGTCCACTTTGCTGGAGAGCTTTATCTCACACAATTTTTCGTTCGAATTCAGAGTTATAATATTAACATTATTACATAAAAGTTACACATGCCAAGAAAGAGAGAAAATAATCACTTAGGATAGCAACATATTATTAATGTAAGAAGGTTTTCTATTTGTACTGTATTAAAAACTTTCACAAAAGCATATATTTAAAACCATGACACCCTATAAGTTACCTATATATATTATATTAAACATCACGTTATAGTAGCAGAATAATCGGCTCCATAGAACAGTGAAGTATCAAGAAAAATAAGTAGGCTTGCACTCTATAGCTTATAGTCCTTCTTCTGTAACTCTACCAAAATCCAGCGAATAGACTTATGTCAAATAAGACAAGCTTTGTCGATTATCGTAAGGGATAAGCTTTTTTTGTATTATTTTTAAATTGCCAAAGATCAACGAATAATACATTCAATTTTAATTTTAAGTACTTCTATCTCACAATTGCTTTTGGTACCCCTGTGTGTTTGAATGTAGTGAGGACAACTTTTTAGGCAATTAACCTGAAATTCGTCTTTTCATCCTTTAACTTAAAACCTTTTTTTTTACTTAAAAGATCATACGATTCATTTTCTTGTAACTAAGAGAATCACCGTCAGTTCAACGAGGAGACAACAATGAAGGCAACTGATGCTCGTGATGAGATATGATCACTATAAGCAAAATAAAAGTACTCCTATTCTTAATGTGGAAATACCTTTCCAAAATAGTTCGCATGAAAGAACTAGTATTGCTTACATCAAGAACGTTTCTGCCGTAAGAACTCCTTCTCGATTATCTTCGAAAGGGCCATAAAATACATAATTCATCAATACATATTGCCTATGCTCCAAGCATTAAGAAGTCTACATAAAACTTGACTTCTTGAATTCCATTATTTCATAAAAAATTTTAATGTATGATTTTCAAATTAGTATATAAAAATATAAAGTTCCAATATCCTACAAACACACATATGCATTAATTTATATTTCGATAGTGTAGTTAACAAGGCCAAGTTTTTAATTTAAAAATGTTCCTTTTTTAGCAAGGCCATTAAAACAAGTCAATATGATAAAAAACTAGTACTTAAGGTGCACAAAGGCCCTAAACAAGCTATTCAAGCTTAATGATAGTAATACTATAACAATAATAATTATAATAATAATTATAATAACAACGGCGATAACATAGACAGTAACTTTAACGATTACAAGAAGAACAACGACAACGATCCTGAAAAAAATGATAATGGCGATAACGTTAACAACAATCATAGTTGTTATGACTATGATAGTTATCATGCAATAGTAATAATAATAATGACGACAATGATAATAATAAAAATAATAATGCTAATGATTATTATGTTGATGTTTGTAATAAAAATAATAGTTTTAACAATAATAACGATATCGATGATACATGTAATGATAATGGCAAAGATGATCATCATAATTTTTATAATACTAATCATAGTTTTAGCAATAACAGTCATAATTATCATAATGATAACGATGATGACAAAAACAAGATGATAATAAAAATGTAAATGATAATAATGACAGTAAAGGTAATTATGATAATGATGATAATAATAATAATAATAACCATAATAATGATAATGACAATAACGATGATGAGGATGATGATGATGATAGTGATGACAATGATTATGATGTCGATGATAATGATAGTGATGTAAATGCTAATAATAATGTTAATGATGGTAAAAACTAAAATTATAATATTAGTCATAAAGATGATGATAGTGATAACAATGAAAAATACAATACTAAAAACATTATGATACTTATAATGATTTTAACGATAATAATGATGATGATGACAATCAAAACATTAATAATGATGTTGATTGTAAAGATAATATTGATAATGTTAATGATATAGACAATCGTGAAAAAAGTAATTGTTACAACGATAATTGCAATGATAATTATTGTAAAGATGAATCAAAATAATGTTACTATTGTCCATTTTAATAATAGTCTTAATTCTTGTAGTAAAAAGATTTATGACTTTATTAAACACAAAAACGGTAACAATAGTAAAAATAAAAATAATTGTAGTGAAGAATATGATGATCATGAAGATGATCATAGTGTTAATCGTGATAGTAACATAGCAAAAATTTTGTCCTAAAAAGTTATTTTCACAATGAAATTAGTTGACATGACAAAGTTAATTAGAGCAATTATCATGATACTAAGATTTATGATATTAACAATGTTAAAAATAATGACAATGATAACTACTTTGACGATGGCAATGACGATGACACTTAAAATAATGATGACAGTGACAGTGCCAATGATGTTAGCGATAACGTTGATAATAATTACGGTAATTCTAAGAAGAATGACAATGACAATGATATTGACGATGGAGATGACGTTGATGACAGTAAAAATAATAATCATAACGATAACATTGATGATGTTGACAGTAATAATGATGATAATTATGGCAATGATAAGGATAACGGTAGTAATGATGCCAAGGATTTCAATGACAATGGTTATTACAATGTGGATAAAAAGAATTCAAGGTAATGATGATGATGACGATGGTGATTACGTTATTGAATGTATTTTTCATAATAAGATTATTATGTAGACGTAGACTTTAATGGTAAAAATAATGATAGTCATAAAAAAAAGTGATTATATTTTTAAGACAAGTTTAGCAACTATAAGTATATGAAGAATAATATTAATTCTAACAATAATCGTTATAATGATAAACGTAAAAATAGTTACAATGCCAATTAGGATTATTACAATAATGATAATTATTAAGACGATCCTTACGATTTTTATTTTTACGATAAAGAAATTATACAATAATTGTCATGATGATGACACTGATGTTAGTTATCATCAAAATGGCAATAATGGAAATACTAATAACAGCTCTAATAAGAATCTTAATATTACTAAGCATATTAACGGTATTAGAAACAACGAGGTTAGTTATAACCATCATTATAGTTATTACAACAAAAGTTATGGCAATAACGCTAATAATAATGTCGATGACGCGAGGGATAAAAATGATACTAGTAATGATGACAATAATGATAACAATTATAACAATTCCAAGAATAGTTATAATACTAGTGATAATCATAATAGTATTTGCAATAGTAACTATAGTGCAATGAATTATATAATAAACAGGGTTACTATTATTTTGATTACAAGGATTACGATAATAATGATAGTAATTATAACAATGTGCATGACGACAATGAAAAAATAATGATTACTATAATATTGATACTAACGGTCATGCTACTAAAAATTAAAACAATAATAAAAAAATTAGTGAAAAAAAGAATAGTTACAATATTAAAACTCATAAATATGTGATAACAATTATGGCAATATAATGTTGAGATAATAATGATAATGTTAATGAAGATAATAACGATAATTATACTTATGTTATGAATAAAATGTGTGAATCACGTGAAATTAATAAAGGTAACAATAATAATAAGGTTAGTGATTTTAAATGGACTTTGAAGAAAAGTTGTGATATTAAAACTATTGACAATGATGATGATGATGACTTCTGTACAAATGATTCTTTGAATAAAAAATATGGCAATAACGGTAACCATAGAGAAAACTGATTATGATTCTGACAAAAAATATAGATAAATTAATGATAATGATCACGGCTTTAACAACTATGATGATACAAATAAGGCTTACTATGTTAAAGAGCATAATGTTGCTGCTCATAATGGTGATACAAGTAGGATCAGTAGATGTTGTGTCAATGATAATGATGTTGATGTTAATGACAGTCAATATAATATTGTGAACATAGTTAATAGTTATGGCAATGATGATAATAATGCCAATAATAATAATAAAAATGACAATGATGATGTTGGTATTATTGATAATGATGATGATGATGATAAAAATGTTAATAATTATGATGAAGATAATGATTATGATGCTTATTATTATAATTATAGTAACAATGATAGTTATAATCATAATTATAAAAATTTTTAGAATATCCATGACAACTGTGATAAGAATGATACTGGTAATAAAAAAGATAGTAATATTAATTATGACGATATTAAAAATAGTCATTACTCTATTAATGATAATAACCATGTTAACAAAAATAATAACAACACAGCATTATTATAGAAACAATATTTATTTACCTAAAATGATTAATTACTGATTACTTTTAGACATGTAAAAGGTATTAGTCAATTTAACAGATTTACGTATTTTCTTTAGATTCTTGATACTCACTGATACTACGAAAGAGCTTTGTTGTTTTTGTCATTTAGTTGTATACTTTTGTCACGTGTGCACACATGCTTGAGAAGAGCCCATACGTATATCTATACTTTATAAGGTTTGAGTTAAACCACTTATTTTATTGTACTTTTTATTGTGATTCAGCGTTGTTTAAGGTAATAATGTAAGTTTCTTATCAGACTTGTGCAAGTTGCATATATAATAAAAATTTTTTAAAGTAGATAAAATACTTTAAGTTCTCATTTTTTCAAACCTTTGCCTGGAGTGCTTGGGTGATTGACATTTTCAATTCATTCAAGAATTTTTCAAATTTTACTAATAAATTGAATTTCTTTTCGACGCATCGTTTCATAAGTATGTTAAGTTTTGAAATGAAAATGTAGAAAGTGTAAAGTTAAATTGTTGATATTAGTGCAATCTATTTTCATGGCACTTGTCATACTGAATTGTCCACTTTTTTAACAATATCAATCAAAATAATTTTAACATTTAGCTGGTACCATGAATAAATTATTCAACAAATACATCAAAATTTCGCCTTTTTATGCTAATGTACTAATAGCGTTACAAAGTATTATTATTCCTGGTTTTACGTTCATATTAAGTACTACGTAGTCATATGTCAAAGACCTTAGTTACATTTTGTTAAAACTAAAGTACTTACTAAAATGAGCCTACGAACGCCATTAAAAAAGTAAGATGTAAGACTTTGCCATGTCCATATTCTAATTTTAGCACCATTGTATAAGAATATATATTACTGTGGCTAAGTACCCAGTTTCTTCTTAAACTTAATGCTTCACAGAAAAAATATTTTACTTAGTAGCTGTGTAAATAGCATTCATAATACCCAAATTTTCTTGCTCGTGGTACGTTTCCAGCATTTAGTGGTAGTCATTGCGAGATGAGGAACTGTCTCTCCCTTTTTTTCCATGCATATTTGTAAGCATATAGTGATCTGCTCGCTTACAGCCTTAACAAACATCTCTTCATGTTCCCCTTGCATAGCAAGTATACAGCACGGATTTTGTCGGCTATTGTAGAATGGTAAAATTCATTTTTTTATCCCGACAATTCTAACAAGTTAAAAAAAACATGGGAATAGTTTTGATAAATGGTAACAATTTGACTCAGAATTTGAAGATTAATAAGAGCAAAAGACTTTAAAAAATGACAAAAATGGCCAAAGTTGTTTTTTTGCATCTGGGAAAAACCAAAAAATCGTTTATTAAAAAGTGTTGTGTAATAAAACAGACTAAACTTAATTACGAATAGAACAAATAAAATTAGGCTCAAATTGCTTAGGCCTTTTTTTTGCAATTGCTATTTTGAGAAATTTTTTGAAAATTTAATATTTTGCTTTCTATATGATCGTAAGAGCTACCATTTATTAATAAGATAGACATTAAAGTCTTTAACATACGCACAAAACTTTAACTGGATTAGATTTAAGCTTTCGCAAACCACAGCAAATAATAAAAAAAGACCTCTTCATAAACGGCTATAAGAAACTTGTTATCTAACATAGTTACTTTTTTCAAACGTATTACTTTTAGTCTATGTTTACTCTACAAGTACCTACGATGCCATTTGTTTTTACTTATTAAAAGTATCCAAAACATTCATTGTAAAGAAAACGATTGTTTTGAACGCACTCACTCGAAGCCCCTAGATCATGCATGCTAAAAGTGGGTGTGGGCTCTATTAGAGGCTTGCTAAGCCACTTTTTGCACTTACCAGAAAATACAAAGCCGTTTCTTGCAATAAATGTTTGACATACTTTAAATTGATCATAACAAACAGCGTTTTACGTACTTGCAGAGTAAACATAGATGAACAGAAATGCATTTGAAAAACGTATCTATGTTGGCTAATAACTTTTTATTTCCATCTTTAGAGAAGGATTTTTTAGGTTTTTACTACAGTTTACGAAAACCTTAAAACCGTTTAAGCTGAAGTATCTATTTACCTTTTTGTAAGATTTCAGCTCTTAGTATTGTATAGAATGAAAGTTTTTAAAACTACCTTCCTATTTTTTTAAGCTTGTCAGAATTTTGGGGATGTCGATGTAATTTTTAGCTTAATTTACCATATTATTTGTACCTTCATATATTTTGTTCTATTTTTCTGCTTTAAAAAATGATGTGCTCTTTCATACTTATCAATATTGCTGCCATTGCCTGCTTGCCTGTTGCTGCTGCAGGCTGACTTATGCTGCTTCCATGTTGCATATTCTACCAGCTACCATTGCCTGTTGGTTTGCTTGCTATTGCTATTGCCATACGCCATCATTGTCTCGATATTCAATCCACTACGTGGGTCCTAGTTCTGGTGCATTGTGGTCATCTCTAATCACCTACAACGTCTGCTAATAGTTTCTTTAGGGGCTTAGAATCTAAAAAGTTTATTTAAATATTCTTGTAAGCTTAACAACACTTGGATAACTGACTGCATTGTGTAATAAGTAAATTTTAATTTTGATATTATAATATTAGTTTTTTATCATACAAAATATAATTAAATTCAACAGTTATCACTCTCAATGTAGCTAATTAAGTCACTGCTAGGTGAAGTTTACCAGTGCCTACTATGGAGGCATATTATTTAATGCAGCTTGGCCTTTTACTAAAATAGAAAATGCTTTCATTAATCTTAAAACGCTTGTCGCTGCCAAAATAATAGGAGGTCAAGCTGAGTCCTGACTGCAGAAGCTAAAGAAGGCATTCAAGCAACTAATGACAATTAATGTAACGATTTTTAAATAAGAATCTTTTGATAAATTACAAAATTACTCAACAAACAATTTATTCAAGAGTGGTAAAGATCATTATTATTTAGTTGTTTGGAAGTTAGAGGACTATTTTTTTTTAATTTTTACTAATGATTCTATGTTACTATGTTACTATTAAAAGTAAATCCAAAGAAATGCTTGGTTTTTTTAGCTCCTTCATAGTTATGCAGTTGCAGATAAGTAAAAGTAACATGTTTATTGCTCTAATTACTCGTAAATTTAATTGACGTATAAATAAGAATCTGCAGAAAATGTTAAAAACTATTAGAAATGTACCTACCATCAACAAATGTATGACCTTATAACAAAAAAAATTACAACAGTATAAGCTTTTGCTATAAAACCCAGAATTACTCCTACCCAAACAAATAAGGTCAGTTTGTCTCAAGCCAAAAAATTTCTTATCATGCAGTAGGCTAAAGCTTGTTATGCTAATGCTAATACACCTGAATATTTGTTTTGTAAGCAAACTCATTAATTGCCTTAAGGCAATAATTTGTAATTACTTTTACGTAATAAAAAAAAGCTTTGTTAATAGTAAAAAGATTTTGCTTTAAAGTTTTGCTTCAACTGTGTTGGAGATCGTAGTTTCAGCGAATGTTCTTTAAAATAAACTTACTCTAAATAATATAAAATGCTCAACTAATTGATGCACAGAGTTCAGCCTGACTAAAATAAACATACAATCAAGAAGGCTAAGAAAAATAAAGAGAGCTCTGGTGCTAAAGATGGTTTGCATCCGAATGGTGATGTCTCTTACAATTTAAATTTTCTTTGGGCATCTAGAGCTCTTCTTAATACTACTGTAGTGTAATCCATGTAGATGATTGTAATGGTTTAAGTCTCAACGTAAGAGTATTAGCCAATTAATTATCATATACATTCCTTGCTTGTTTTTAAGTTCCTTTTTAAATTATTTAATCTAAATAGTCACAGCTCTATCATCTTGCCATCTGGTATTGGTAATGAAATCTGAAACATAAGATGCTTGGTTTAATTTATGATTTAATTTTATTTTGATTCCAGTTTTTATTTGTAGGTTCAAGTTTTGGTAGTGACTTGAGCAACTTTCTATAAACTTTCAGTTTGCCGGGAATCAGTAAATCTGAATGATTCAAATGGCCTAACATTGGCTGATCCAAAGGTTTTGGAGAAGAATGAGAAACATTTATTGCTTCATACAATGGCAGTATCTGTTTATGCTATAATTATAAGTATTTTAGTAAAAAAAAGTGACGTGGATCAGCCCATAGCATCACCTAAGGCAACCTAATGGCCGCTTTTTCATCCATTGGCCCTTTAAAATTGCTGTAGATGACTTTAAGGCTACTTGAAAGGTATGATATCAGGCAGTTATGAGCGTGTTCCTGCAACTAGAGTCATAATTTAAAAAGACTTTTAATTTCACAGTGCCTCTTATAGGTTTATGTTTTAGTATCTATCTTTGGAGCACATGAAGAAGAGACCTGAGCCTGATCTTACCATGTATTTTTTGCCTCATCGTGGTACTTATAAGACCGGTGATTAAACCGTAGGTTGTGAGTTGTACTCATGGCTTATTAAAAATTCGAAACAAATCAGTAAAAACATTTTTTCCAACCACGGTTACTTATGGCTTAGGAAGCGCAATGTACCTAGCTACTTATGGTCTTTATTTTAGAGGAGTTGTATATTTACAACTATCTCTCTGATGCTGACTTTGTAATAGTTCAACAGAAAAAAATACAGAGCTATTAGATAAGGCTGTACTAATTAGTTTTCTTATTGGGAAATGGTCTGCAAAATTCTTCTCAAGTACTCTCTAGCGTATCTGATAAATTCAATCACAATATGTCAAGGGAATTCAAAGTTTGTGAGGCAGCAGTCTATTTTTTTATTTCATCTTAAAACCCTAATAAGTATAAATTTATGTAATAACTTGCTATTGGAACTTGTCCTCAGTCTTAAACAAAAAAGTCCTTGCTGATTCAATGAGCCAAGATCTTTGATCCCTTTAATTTATTTTCACCTGCTCTCATTCTTGGCAAAATTCTCTTTTAGTCATTGTGGCTTCTTTAAATATCGTGGGATCATTATTTGCTATTATTAGTTGCCCCTAAATGGTTAAACTAGTAAGATAAGGTGCCCTAGTTGAACAAAATCATAATACTTAGTTGGAACTATTTTCCACCCATTTTTAAGCCGTTTAAATGTTATTGTGTTGCTGATGCATCTAAATCAGCTTAAGTCGCTATTATTTATATCTGCATCATAATAAATCAGAAAGTTTTTATGATTCTACATCTGATTAAGTCTAAAAAAAGCTCTACAAAACAACAAAGTATACCACGGTTAAAACGGTGTCGTTCAACTTCTTGCGAAAATTGTTTAGACTGTTGTCCAGTTGAACAGACTCCCACTCATCGATGGACTAATTCTCTATAGGTATTCTAGTGGCTTAATACTCCACTCTTTAAGTTAACTACTTTCATTGCCTATACAAACTCAAATATTAATGAGCTGACATCGAAAGCTATGTGGCATCACATAAAATCTAAGAAAAATCTAGCTGACGTCTTGTGGTGTGTACCTAAGTAAAAAGTGAGCAACGTTTCTGGTTTTCTAAACCTGACATTTGGTACTAGTTCCAACCTGAGTATCCATGTCTTGAACTTTAGATTTTTTAAGACATATCCTATGTAAACATGTTAGTATATACCAAGGGGCTAAGTATGTTTGTTAAAGAGCTATATCAAAGTTGTTGAAATTGGAAAAATTTTTTTTTAGGTAACAGCATATTGTCTTTTCTTTAAGTATAATTGTTTTATGAGGTCAGTTGTAAAAAATTAAAAATTCCAACATGGAAAACTGTTAATCTGAGTTGCCTTTAATCTCTGTACATAATTATTTCAATGGAGTTTTAATTATTTTAACAACTGATAAATTACTAAATTTTGGTGTTTTGTTAGTTTGTGCTTATCAATAGTGCTGGTTCTTCGCTTATTTGGCTGTTCTTTACCAAAATAGAAAGCTTACATCTGATGAGCTTAAGCTTCTTTCATCGTTCAGTCGTCTGCACAAACTTACATATGTTATTTCTGACAAACTTCTTCGTGTCGTAGTAGGCCTAATAACTCGTGGCTGGACTTAGACTGGTGACACCCACTGGTTCTCTATGAAAATAAATATATTAGTGAATTGTTAATTATTAACTATCACTTTACCTTAGGTTCACTCAAAGAATACATATTTGTCCAATAAACATATTGCTATTTTTTTTAGAGGTAAAAGATATTTAAACTTTCGAATTTACGTATGGCAGATGAGTTAATACAAGTACTTGTAGCCATCTTACTGTATATCATCTAAGTACAAGGCAACTATTCTACTAAAAAATCTCAGAAATAAATTGAATAAGGGTGTTTACACTCCTTAATACCAAATAATAATTCTATATTTCTAAGCTATTAAATGCGTGTATGTAAAAGGGCAATTGCCTGAATGTATTCGCGTGCACACGTCTGCACTAATACATGTATACAAATTCCCAGGTATATTTGTATGTTAATGCGTATGTACCTGATTATCAGTATACATGCGTATAAAATACGTGCAGCCCCAGTCAATGCTGCAGATAGTGACCACTGCCCTAATTAAGAATGTTTAGAATGAATTATTTTTCGATTCTTTTGAGTTACGAAGCTAGCGAAGCTGCTCAGCTCTGCAGTTAGGAAGTGAGAATAATGCCGTAGTGTGTTTAATGACTAGATGACGTTGTCCTTGTGAAAAAAAAAACCTCTTATACTTAGACCTAGCGAGGCATGAGGGTTATCATTTCTGAGACAGCAGACTTATCTGTGATCGGAACAAGATTCCTTACGTGCGGATTTCATAATATATTCATGGCTAATTCAAATATTTCCTCTAAATTTATTTTTTTTTAAGTAAAATCACTTTGCTATCAAAATAACTGTCATCATAAATCACAATCTTTCTGTTTTGTTTGTGAAAAATATAAATTCAAAAATAATCTCCAAACACTTAATAAGGATTTGAAAGCAACGTATAACGAATGTTTTAAATGCAAGGTGGTTGAGAATAAACAGAATTTTCTACCAGAAATGACATGTGATTATTGTAAATTAATGTTTATGCGATATATAAAAATAAAACTGCATTAAAATTGATAAAGCCCATGGCTTACAGTGAGCCAGAAGGTAAAAAAGATTGTTATTTTTCTATAAAAACCCCCATGGTTTTAACTTGTCAAATTTTTACAAGATTGAGTATGCAAATTTTTCAAGTGTAAAAGAGCCGTATATGACTCTAACAGAAAATAGTTATGACGATGAAGGCAGTAAAATCTAGGGTTACTTAAAGAAAAAATTGAGCTACTTTTTTTCTAGTTAAAAGAAAATAATTTATTTATATAAGAAACAAAAATTTTATACCATAGAAACAGAGATGGATCTTCCAGAAAATATTTTTCTTGTCACATAGATATTGTGCATTGTTACAATTTTAATGTGTTTATAGGCAAAGTAAGAAGAAGTATATACGAAGCTAATTGATAGAGACTATTTATAGGTTCTTATTGAAGTGGCTTAAGGGTCATATTGTCACTATTGTTGAAATGGTCTTGAACCTGACGTGCTACAGTTAAAGAGACTACGGACTCGTATTCATCGAAAAAACCAACATAGTAATACAAATGTGTAGTATTTTAAGTTGCTAATGCGCCGACTTGAGTTTGAAATCACAGATCCTTGATCTCGACGTGCTACGGTTCAAAAACCTATGGATGCGTATAAAGCGGGAAAAAATTTGTAGGAATACGCATATTTGGAATTTTATATGGCTAATGCGCAGGTTTGACCTGAAAATGACTTTAGTCCTGATGTGCTATGGTTGAGCAAACTTCAAACTTGTATTTAGTGGGAAAGAATACATAGGAATAGGATTTTTTTATTTGTAACAGGAAACAATTTTTTCTGTAGGCTCGTGTTATCAATGCATCATAATCGGTAAGGTGCAAGCCCTTATAACAAAACAACAAACTTTAACGATAAGGGAATATATTTTTAATATAAGTGTAGTATTTTTTTATTCTTGTTATACACAGGTCTAGAAAAGGAACTGTAAAACTCATGTAATGAAGATTGACTAATTTATTGATAGTCTTTTTACTTAATTAATTTGACATAGATCTTCAACAATTAATGACCAATGCTATCATATACTCAATAATGGAAAAATGCCTTTAATTCAAAGTATTGTGTGAGCTTTGCCTTGTCCTCCAACTCCTACTTACTCTTACAGCACCAAGCACAAGGTTATCCAGCCTTTTTAAAATCATTCAGTCTACGGTTCAAAAACCTACGGATGTGTATGCATTGGGAAAAAATTTGTAGGAATACTTATGTTTAGCATTTTATATGGCTCATGAGCAGATTTTCCCTTGAAATAACCTTAGCCTTCACGTGCTACGGTTATACGAACTAAGAATTCGTCTTTAGTAAAAAAAAATACACCAAAAAGGGGTTTTTTTGTTTTTAAAAGAAAAAAACTTCTTATGTAGGCCTGTGTTATCGATGCATCGTAATCGGTAGTCGTGAGCCCTTAACGCAATAACAGCAATTTTAGACGATAAGGATATTTTTTTTCAAATAAGTGTATGATATCAATTAGTCTTGTGATACACAAGTCTGGAGAAGGTACTGTAATACCAAAATGGCCAAAATGTCTCTAAGAAACTAACGAAATAAAGATTGACTAACTTATTAACAGTCTTTTTATTTAATTAACTTAAAACCTATTTACATCAAGTGATGACTAACACTATTATATACTCAATAATAAAATAATGCCTTTAATAAAAAGTGTTGTGTAAGCTTTGCCTTGTCCTCCAACTCCCACTCACTTTTACAGCATCCAGCACAAGGTTATCGAGCCTTTTTAAAATCATTCAGTCTACGTTTTAAAAACCTACAGATGCGCTTGGCCGACCAAAATGGCCGAAATGTCACTAAACAACTAATAAATTAAACATTGACTAACTTATTGACAGTCTTTTTATTTAATTAACTTAAAATATGTATCTTCATTACAGATGACGAACACTATTACATACTTAATAATATTATAAAGACTTTAATCCAAAGTGTTATGTGAGCTTAGCCTTGTCCTCCAACTCCTACTTACGTTTACAGCACCCAGAAAAATGTTATTAAGCCTTCTTAAAATTATTCAGTCTATGATTCAAAAACCTATGGATGCGTACGTTGCAGGAAAAATTTTGTAGGAGTACCCATGTTAAGCATTTTAAATGGCTTATGCGCAGATAACTATATTGAAATAACCTTAGTCCTGACATACTACGGTTATACAAACTAAAAATTTGTATTTATTGGGAAATAATACATATAAATGAAATTTTTTCATTTCTGAATAAAAAAAGATATTTATGCAGTCTCGTGCTATCGATGCATCGTAATTGGTAAGGTGTAAGCTCATCATAACAGCAAACTTCGACAATGAGGTTATATATTCTTGATTCAAGTGTAGTATATCGGTTAGTCTGGTTATAGAAAAGTCAAGAGAAGCTATCTCAATATGAAACGGCCGGAATGTCTCTAAAGAACTAATGAAACTAAGATTAACTAATTTGATTGACAGTCTTTTTCCTTAATTTACTTGTATGTCACCTAATTTTTACTTTTATCTAATAACTTCTTATTGAAGGTTCTCATTGCTTCAGGTCAAATGTATTTATGCCCACTGACTGTTTATGAGACTTATTCCAATTATTAGTAATGCAGCCAATTAATAACCATTAGAAATCTTGTGGTGTGACAGTTATTCAGTGAGTTTAAATAAAGGACTATGCCAACCTTGCCGAACCGATTGCATAATCGGGGGTAAGAGTTACTTGCAATATAAAAGGGTACTAATTTAACTAATATACTATATATGTGTGGTTTAAAAGAAAACATTTCTTAAGCTTAAAAAAAATTGCAGGGTTACATAAGTTTTAAAATAAGGCTTCCTAAAAATAAAGAAACTGCTGCATTTTCATATTTCAAACCTTTGTATAACTTGATTGATTCATTTTCTAAAGTAGAACTTCATTTTTATGTTGGGATAGCCGATTAAAGAGAAATCTGCAACAAAAAGACATCTCCACCAATCCTGCAGTCCAAGCTCACTTCTTTTTTTTTTTTTTTATGAAACCCTCAGTTCAACTTGATGAGCATAGATGGTGTCATCAAGCTTGATCTGCACTCTTAAACTTAACTTTTTCCGTCTAACCTAAATAATGACAACGGTATTTCAGGCATCAATGTCTCATTAATATTAGTATTATGTTCATCATAGTGGATCCACTCTTAATTGCACAATAGCTACGGTATGTTTAATACATTATAACCAAATACTTGTCAATGCCCTTATGCTAACTTGTACAATAAAAACATGGATGCTGCCAAAGTTGTGAGACAAAAATCTTACGAATTTAATATTTTCACAGAAAATTCTCTGACAAATATACGCAATTTAATTTGGGCATTTGAATAAAAGCGTTTCGTATTTTACAAGGTCAAGAATGTTCTCAACAATTATGATTACAAGAAATACGAAAAATGTATTTGAATTATGAACATCCTTCTAAGGTGTTTGTCTATTTTAATATCTGAAATATGCTAGTGCTTGTAGAATAATACGTATATATATTTCTATCTGATATCGTTATTTCAAGGAGATTAAGCCTCTAATCTCCCTTCTTCTCCCACCAATACTTCACCCACACCCCTTAAAATACCTTGTTACTCGTTTATTTTTTGGTGTTTTTTATATTTCATAAGATTTGACTTCATCCCCTTCCATCTCCTTCCATCACCCATGCATTTCTCACGGATCCTTCATGTACCCCCCTCCAATCCCCTTCCATCACCCACCCATCCCTTTCAAGTTTCATCGTTTTGTGGTCAAGGATCTTTTCCGAAATTGATTCAGTTATCTTTGGGTCAGTTTATGTTTTTAGCGATGAATTGCATTAGCGGTTAAACCATGGGTCCAAAGGTTTAGATGGGTTTTAAGGGCCCAACAGTTTGAGAATAATTGCGCTTCATTTGGTTGTTGATTTGATTGCTCCAATTAGTTCAAGTGTTGTACAAAAGCCTTCAATACATTTTTAAGAAGTCTTAAACTCATGTGATAGTAAATTTTTTTAGAATAATGTGCTGTAATAATAAATAAGAATAATTTTTTCGTGTACTAAAATAATAATTCATTTTTAAGAACTTCAACAATACAATTTTGTAAATTGTAAATCATTGTAAATTTTTTTTCAATTTTCTAACCTTGAAAATACTTTTCCACGTTTTGTACAAATTTTTTTAACTTCCCATTTACTGGGAATCTTTATATGTTTCTTTGAATGTGTTGAGCTCTTGAATTTTTTATTACAATGTATACATGTGATAGTTCTTTCTAAGTTATGCTCCTTTTGATGTCTAACGAAATTTCGTTTTAAAAATACAATAAACTTAATACGACTTTACAAGTATTACATACGTATAATAGTTTTTCATGTGTCTTTTTATGTTATAATAATTTGTAAGATTTAAAAATTTTGTTTTGCATACATTGCAGATGGATAAATCTTTCGAACTACAACATGACTGCTTATTACAAGTTGTATAAAAATAATTGTGTGGGTTTAATTATATATTTTTACTTTAACTGCATTATGTGATCTCATACAAGTCACAAATTTAGTTTTTCAACTGATTATATCGATTCATTAAAATCTTTTCGCTTTAATTTTTATTTTATTGACAAAAAGCCTGAAACAAATTTTTGTTGTATGAAAAACAAATAAATACGTTGCTTTACTGAATGCTTTATTTTTTAGAATAAAATTTACAAAATTTGCAAATTTATAAATTACCGATAACATTATAAAGTACAGAACATTCGTGGATGGATAAAAATTTTTCTTCTTTTTACTTCTTAGAGTGGATAATGTGGTTAGACGAGTATCCAAATTTTGTAGAATGATTATAGAATTTTAGACCAAATAACATTGGTCTAAAATTATTTACATAGTAAATTTATTTACAGCTTTAATTAAAATGCAAATATAACTTGGATCTTACCATTTCAAGAAGGTAACGTATAACTGTCTATGAGAAAATAAGGGTTTTCTGAAATATAATCTTACAGAATTAAAACTTTGACATTGGGATTTGTTACCAGTCATCAAACAAACTGATACAAAGGAAAATGTTTTCTACCTAAAATAAGAGGACGTGGTTATCAACTACTTGTATTTAAGGTTATTTTTGGTATAGAAACCTTACATTTTTTTGTGTCACTCGTAATTATTTTTGCTTCTATGTAATATTCAAACAAAATTGTTATTTTTAACTTTGTACCATTACCAAAGCCATAAAAAATAATACAGTTTTTTATTAATACAACTTGAGCATAAATTTTTCTTATTTATTTATATGTTGGAAGTCCTTCTCAAATATTATTAAGGCTCGGTAAAAGTGGGGTTTACTCAATAAAAAAAATACTAACCAAGAAATTTTGACGAAAATTATTTTGTCTCCATAAGTAATCATAATAAACCTAAAATCTCACAGCTGAACTGTTGCAGGTGTCTTTTTATTCACCAGTAAAGTAGCGAAAATGTAGTTGTTTGCTATAATAAACTTTTTTTGACTATTTCTAGAAAAATGTAAAAAAAAAGAGCTTACAGGTATTTAAAAAAATCTACATAATAAGACCAGTGAAGTTTAAACTGTTTTTTTTTGTTTTTTTACAAAACGCAAAAAAAGTGTTAATGTATGAAATATTTTCCTTGCATATTTGTTGCAAGAAGCCATTTATTAATTAAAAAGGCACTTCTTGTAACTTAAGGATTACCTGTATAGTAGGTCGTAAAGTGTTGTACTTAGACTTGTTTCTTCCTTAGGAGTTGTACTTCTAGACCTTGTTAATAGCTAATCCATTTTTGTAACAGCGGTCTTGCAAATCAGATTTTATAAAAGTGCTTGGATGTAAAATAAAGTAACTTTACGAGTGTAAACGAAATTGTTTTAAAACTTTTGCCAATTGATTGGCAAAACTCTTTTTTAATTAACAAAAAAAATGCCTCACGAACAATAGGAGTAAAGTCGTAGGAATTTTATTGATCTTCTGGGGCAAATAAATTATGAAACACAATGATTTTAGCAACGTTTCGTCTACTGGTGTGTCAACCTCTCCAGGCTGTCATCAACCGTGAAGGAGTTTGTTGACGTATCGAGCAACTTAGTTGTACGTAAGTCGGACGGCTAAAGCCCTATCATTGTGTTTTATAATTTATTTGCCCCAGAATATTAATAAAATTCATACTACTATATATCGTGGAGGACGAAGAAAATCACAGCCCTCAATGGGAATAAAGATATTTTTTATCTATAAAAATTCCTAACGTTTAATTTTACAACCAACAAGATTAAAACTTTCAAGGAATGACAGTTTAACAGTTATTGCTTTGGTGAAAAAATACAATACATTGTTTTAGTGTCACATATTGTTGCTAAACTAGTGTTAACATCAACATTGATTTCGTCGGAAAAGTAGGAAACTGGCATTAGGTGCCACGAGAACAGAGCATGGGCGTTACAAATTGGGTGTGCTTGAAGAAATATTGATATCTTAAGCTTCCGTAGTCACACAATAAGCTAGGACATACTGATTTGGGGTAGTTTGGCTAGATAACGCTAAATTTGTGATAAGTTTTGTAAAAAAATTTTTGTTCTTATTCATACACCTAACGTATACTACTCTCTTTTATTTTTGCTATAAGTTTCAATTAATTATTATGGTTTTTATCACTTTATTAATGTTAGTTTAGCTTTTCTGTACACGTTGTACAGTTTTATGAATAGGTATGAAAATTTAATGGAATAATTTATTAATACACGTCAGTTACTTGTGTGTTACGATTAACATACAAATATTTAAACTGTGGTTAACAGTGTCTACTGAAATTTATAATTTATCACTCTCTTAAAGAAAAGGTTCTGCACATAAATTAAAAAATGCATGTCTTACGTATTACAGCATTATAATTGTTGTTGTGTTAAAAAATAATTCAATAAGAAGCTTAAAAAAGATTTTTTTTCAAACGCAAATTACAAGAAAAAATTATATTTAACATTTTAATTAAAAAATATGGGTCCCATAATATTTTTGAATGTTATGATTACTTAAATATACAAGATACGCTAATTTTAACCAAATTTGATATTAACAAATCGTCTTCTTTACTCTCAACTTTATAATTATTCAAAGAATCTTCAGATACAATTTTAATTTCGTCACTTATCAGGTTAATGCGGTCATGTTTACTATCGTCTTCTTTGGCGGAGATACTTGGAATGTTGACAATTACTGGTTTGATGTTAGAACAATTACGACCTTAATAAGTGTGGCATAAATTAATACAATACATTATGCGTCAAATTCGAACAATAAAGTGTTGTGTACGCTCCTAACACTAACCCGATAAGCAAGGCAATTGAAATTATTTTTAAGTACTCTTTAAATAATCATATAGATGACAGTGGGAAGGAATCGTGAATAACAGACTCTATTTAAAAAGCCGGGTCTTCCATATTTAAAAGAGTAAAACATCTATAAATATTGTAAAACTTTTATTTCTTAACAAATTGTGAAGTATAATTCTTTTTTTTATAATTTTTCCAACTTAACATATTTTATTTTAATTCCTCATTGAATAATTTTTTAATATAACAACAATTATATTGCTGTAGCACGTAAGTCAGGCATTGTTTAATTTATGTCAAGAAACTTTTCTTCAAAACAGTTACAAGTAATAAATTTTGGTAGGCACTGTTAACTGTAGTTAAAATATTTTTATGTTAATCGTAAAACCCAAATAACTGAAGTGTGATAATAAATTATTGCATTTGATTTTCATAGTCTTTTACAAAAATGTACAACGTGTACTGAGAAGCTTCAATAACATTAATAATGCGTTAAAAATAAGTTAGTCGTAGCTTATTGTGTGACCATGAGAACCTAAAATATCGATATTTCTTCAAGCACGCCCGATTGGTAACACCCATGTGCCAGCTATTCCTACTTTTCCGACAAAATCAATGTTGATGTAAGCATTAGTTTAGCAACAATATGCGGTAGTAAAACGATATGTTGTATTTTTTTACCAAAACAGTAACTGTTAAACTGTGATCCCTAAAATTTTCAATTTTTTTGTTTGTCAAATGAAGCGTCAGAAATTTTACAAAAAAAAAAATTATTCTCACTCTCATTTTTTGTGAGGAATTTTTATTGTTAGTTAAAAAAAAGTTTCACCAATTAAATGGCAAAAGTTTTAAGACGATTCCATCTATATTTACAAAGTTATTTTACTTGCCAACTTAGTACTTTTTTCCACTTTAATTTGCAAGACCCAGATTGCAAAAGTAGATTAGCCGGTAAAAAGGTCTGAAAGTACACTTCTTCAGAAAGAAATCAGGCTAAATACAACACTCTATAACCTTTCAATGGGGTAATGATTGAGTTGGAGAAAAGTGCTCTGTTGATAAGCAAATAGATTTTTGTAGCAAATATGCAAGGAAAAAATTCCAAAAAAATACCACTAATACTTCAAGTCAAAGCCTGCAGTCAATTAAAATTTGAGACATATACGTAGAAGATTATTTGCTTGAAACATCACTTAAAAACTTTGATTCTTAGCAGTTTTTTGCATTTTGTAAAAAAAACCGATTAATACTTAACTGATCTTATTTTGTCGATCTTTATAATACTTACAGGTTCTTCTTTAAATATTTTTTTGAAACAGTCAAGAAAACATTATAATTTTCAAAAACTACGTTTTTGCTACTTTACTGGCTAATCAAAAGACCTGCAACAGTTCAGCTGTAGGGTATTGGTTTATCATTAATATATACGGAGACGAACCAATTTTCTTCAAAAAAACTTAGTTGGAATTTATTTTGTAACATCTCCAATTGACCTTTTTCTCCGGTATATATTAAAAAGTTTATGTTAATATTATCGTCTGTCTTATTAACTCTTTTCTGAGTAGCATGGTCCATGCTATAATAAGTTGTTGTTTCTCCTTTTATGTTTTCTAAAAAGTCATTCATTAACAAGGACATGTTTACATTACTGAACGTTAATATTACATTATTTTTTAAAGAACTATAAACATTATCAACACTTTCCGAACACACTTTCTTTGTCTTCTATTGTTCAGGTATTTTTAAACAATTAATTGTGTCGTTTGTTGAACATGTCGTTTTGCTCTTAGTTGTTTCAATAATAACTTGCCTGTAACGATGGTCATAACGGTATAGACTGATAAGGTTGGCGTTAAGAACAACGAAACGTTGCTCAAACGAACACCTGACTTTTTGGAGTTTTCCATTTATACTCCTAAATTAGCTCTTTCTGATTGTGTGCTTATGCACTGACCCTCAATTTATCATTTGAACAATCATTTTTTCCATTACCAATATCCAATAAAAACAACGAAAATTTTTTGTCGATTAATCTTATGCTTGTTTTTGAATGTTAGATTTAAAACAGATACCGAATTTTCGAGTATTTTATAGTCTTTTATTTTATGTTTAGTTTATTACTATGTTTAACTACAGATAGAATTTGACAGAAATCACCTCCTACGATAATTTGTTTATTTTTAAACGGTGCTTTTATATCACAGAAATTTGTTAGCGTTCTATCAACTATTTTTAAGATCTTTTTTGTATCACAGAAGCTGCGTTCCAAATTGTGACATTAACTTTATATAATTTTTTTATTAGACTCTTATTTTAGGAAAGCACTTTTAATTTAATTTAAGTTAAATGATAATCCAAACATTCTATGGCTTGTTATCTCCTTTGGTAATAAAATTAAAGCTATACCTGTCCGAGTGACAGATAAAATTTTTTTGTTTAATTGAATAAAACAATGTATTAACGTTTTATGTTTAAAAGTTTTACCAGACCCACCAGGATCGTTTATAAAAATTAAAATTGTTTTCAAATTTAGTTACTTCTTAGAAAATAAGTGTTTGGTCATTATTTAACTTTAAAGTTATTTCATAAAATGTTGCTTTGTAAATTTCACTTTCAATTTTGTCATTGAATTTTCTTTTGTGTGTGTGGTTGATTCTGGCTTACCAAAATCCACGCAAGATTTCTTATACGAATTCAAAATTGCATTTGAATATAGAAGAGCTGTACTTTAATTATTTTTACAATCTTTAATGAANTTTAAATGTAAAAGAGCTTTATTTTGATTATCTTTACAATCTTTAATGAAAAATTTTTGTATTTGTTGCAAATAGTATTACGAAAAAAATTTTCAGACATAATAAGCCATGCGAAAAATTTTCGTAGTTGAAAAGGCAGCACAACGTTACATGCTTTCAGAATCAAAAATTTCGTTTAAATGTAAAAGAGCTTTATTTTGATTATCTTTACAATCTTTAATGAAAAATTTTTGTATTTTAGCCAAACTGTAATTTCTTGAAAATTTTTAGATATAATGAACCATGCCCAAAACTTGTGTCATTAAAATAACAACATTATATTACTAGCATCCTTAAAAATATTGTCAATTTGTAAATTATTTTCTATGTATTTCATAGTAATAGCTATTTCTTTAAATGTATTGCAAACAATATTATCAAAAGTTTTTATATCAGAAAGCGATGTCTTACTTTTAACTCTGTTTAGTATTAACACCTATAGGTTCTACAGAAAAATCTCTTTCGATATTTTTAAGAAATCACGTTTATTTTTCCTAGAGTAATGTTTTTTTGTAAATAGCTTCGTCTTTTTCGTTTTTACACTTCGTCATCAAATATGTAATATTCTGCAATATCAACGTACATTATGGATTTTGCGGAACCATCTATTTCGTTTAAATCTGACCATGGCGTTAAAATAGTTCTTTTATTATAAATACATTCCTCTACCGTATTTTCTTTGAAACTTATTTTCAGTTTATTTTCTAAATGAGCTGGCCAATGAAATACTGAATAATTTTGATCACGAATAGGAAACTCTTGAAGTTTCCATGCTGCTTTCATGGGACTTAAGTAACGTCCATCAACGTATTAACTTACTTTATCTTTTATTTAAAGATTTTTAGACTTATTTTATTGTTCTTATTTACAAAAAGCTCTGTCACTACCTTTGTAAATGTAACCGAAAATGTATTTCATACTTTGGATAGAAGCACATCGTTCTTCATTTAGGTAACAGTTGTATTTTTTTCAAAGTATTTATTGTAAGAAATAACCATTGAATAATGAATCAAAAATTTTATGTTACTGTTTTCAATTTTATAATATCAATGATAAATTAAATTGTCTTCTCTCTGAAATTAAGGATAATCATCTTGTTTGAAGGAAGTTTCTTGACAAAGTTGTTTAAGAATTTTTTTTTTACAAATTATTTCGCTTGAATTATAAAATTTCGTTTTTAAGTGAGGAATTTTTATTGTTAGTTAAAAAAAAGTTTCACCAATTAAATGGCAAAAGTTTTAAGACGATTCCATCTATATTTACAAAGTTATTTTACTTGCCAACTTAGTACTTTTTTCCACTTTAATTTGCAAGACCCAGATTGCAAAAGTAGATTAGCCGGTAAAAAGGTCTGAAAGTACACTTCTTCAGAAAGAAATCAGGCTAAATACAACACTCTATAACCTTTCAATGGGGTAATGATTGAGTTGGAGAAAAGTGCTCTGTTGATAAGCAAATAGATTTTTGTAGCAAATATGCAAGGAAAAAATTCCAAAAAAATACCACTAANAGAATTATACAAAAAAAAAAAGAAACATTTAAGTAATCCATTGCCATTTTTTTAGACCTTCATTTTTTTTTTTTTTTAATTCATATGTTGTAATAAAAGTTTCTCACCAAACAGTTCTTTATTGCTCGATTGTAAGTCTAAGGTTTTGCAGTTTATTTTATTAGCAATATGTTCGTTAAATTAACTCTTGAAATAGATGATATCACAATGGCTGTTATCAAAATTTCAACTAAGTGAAAACTTTAGTTTCAACTCATACGTTAATTCTTCATAAGTTGACCAGAATTTTGTGTTCAAAGTGTATATTTTAACTTCCACATTAAGAAACTAAGAAAAACTTTTAATTTCTACTTCATAACCGTAAATCCACATCTGTGAAATGTAATTTAACTTATAATTACTGTTAGAAACATCAGCATACTGAGAATTTCCAACAACGTTAATTTAAAAAATTTCTTTATTATTTACATAATTATCCACTATTTGTACAATTTTTATATGTGAGCTTTCATTACTTAAAAAAAAGTATGAAAAACATCTTAACAAACAATTTCCGTCACCAGCTGCTTTATGTTTTATACTATCATAATCCATAATTAATGTTTATACTTGCCTTTGAAATTGTAAAAACCGAATATTTCTCATTAAATATTCTTGGATACAATAACTCTTCAATCTTTAAGAAGCAGGTTCAAATTTTTCAGGTGTCATCACCTGTAGAGAAAAAATTAAATTTTTTAAATTCAGTTCTCCTGCAAGATTGTGAGGAGCTGGGCAAGCATGTCTATTTATCTGTTATTTAAGGCGTTGTTTTTTTTTCGTTTTTTTTTATTACTGCTTACTCAAAAATTTGAGGCTATAAACTGAAATTTATGTTATAAAGTTAATTTGTTTAAATAAGAGTTCTTGTATTTTTTTTGTTAGCTGTCATACACAAGTTAAAACTCACATGAGTAAGCATTTTTCTTTACATGAAAAAACTTAGTTAAAGTAATTTACTTTCTAGGGTATTTAATTTTTTTTTCTTAGATGGTAATATAATTTGAGTTATATTTAACAATAAGGATTTATGCTTTATTATCGATTAGCTACGAATTTCGACTCAACACACATTGAGTCAAGGAAAGAGCTCTCATGAATCTCAATTAGTTTAGTTTTAGGGGGTCAATTTTTCATGATTTGAGATAACACGTGTTAGTCAGAGATAGTCAAACACTCACAAAAAAAAACGTTCTAAATTTTTTAACGCCTGTTACTGCAGATTTTCTTCGGCACTCCCAGAAATGACATTTTTTACCTCACTGCCTGTGCTGTGAGATTAGTCTCTCCCAGTTTTTTGTTTGTTCTCGATGCAATGCATGTAAGATTTGGAGGATACGCTTATTTGCATGCGTAAGCGTATTGTTGGCCCAAGAATGAGAGATGCAAATTGGGCATCAAAAATTAAGTTACCTTGTGAAATCACTTTGTCGATCTGTTGGTACAGAAAGAAAGAAACTGCCAATGTGAGTGAAGCGCAAAAAGATAGCATCGCTCATGGACGCCTGTATCGAAAAATATCAAATTGTTAATAACTGCAGAAATATCTACTTAGGAATATTAGAGAAACTCGTAGAACTTGCCTAAAATTTGTGACCAACTGACAATGTTTTAATAGATAAGCAGTAGAGTTCAAACATTATTCTTTTGCAGCTATGCATCTATGTGAAGAAGAGTGACATGTTAAGGTTCATTAGGTCATTTTCGAATTTTGTAGACGTAATATGATTAAGCACATGCGATAATTCATAAATGTATTTGCTTGAAAAAGTTACATTGGCCAGGATCAAACCACAGTCTCCGGCGTGCCAACCCATGATCTAGCCAAATTAAAAAGATATCTAGTGAAAGTACTCATACATGACTGCATTTTCTTATAAAAATAGATGGCCTTTCTTAATAGGCGTATGGTGTTTCTTTGGAGCCCTCGTAAACCACGTCTTTTTAGTTTAACCAATCATCTTAGCAATTTGAATTGAGAGATATTTAGTAAAAATAAGTAAATAAATTGTACATCTTTGTGCACTTAATGTATGATAGAGATAATAATAATTTGGTTTGTACAATCATGGTTTTACCTGTAGATATGACGTTACTGCTCTCCTTTATGTATGGACGCAATGGACACAAATCTTTATTGATTTCATAGGTTCAAACGGATCTAGAACTGTTAACCGGGAGTTAATTTTACGAAACAATTTTTAATTTCAAGATAATTACATGTATTTTGTGAGAAATACATTTAATTTCTTCCAAAAAAAGACAAAAGTTTAATATTTATCATAATTTTGGTAAAAAAAAGTTATGCAAAATGATCCAAATAATTTTATGTAAACATAACCATAAATTTGGGTTGATTGGAAAATATCAATGTCATGTAAATATTGACTTATTCTTTTTTAGGAATATTTTGATCTAAGCTTTTTATAAAATAAAGATTTCATTTGCCAAACGACTTTGTTTGAAAGTTAAGTAGGTATAGGAAGATCGCAATTACGTTTTTAATATACTTTTATTAAACTTTTTTATAAAATATAATTTGTATACGATGATGTCAGCCTCAACGCAGGGATCAATTTTGTACAACGTTAGGTATTTCTTTTTTTTATAATTTGTCTTTTCATGTTTTTTATCTTTTTAAATTCAAAATAAAGATTCTTTAAGCTTTCTATTATATTATCTATATGATTAGTTTCTGTAGGTTCCAAACTTATAAAAAACTCCATAGTTTAATTTTGTACAACATTAGGTATTTCTTTTTTTTATAATTTGTCTTTTCATGTTTTTTATCTTTCAAAATTTAAAATTGAGATTCTTGAAGCTTTCTATTAGATTATCTACATGATTAGTTTTTGTAGGTTCCAAACTTATCAAATACTCTAGTTTTTGTCATGTTCTAAGTAAACTGTAATGAATAAAAACAATGATAATTTTCTTTATCAAACCTTTTTTTTTGTTGCATTAGTACTTGGTTTTGAAATCCAGTTCTACCTTTGATTTCTTTTTCCATTGCTTTTCAAAATAAAATTTTTTGACAAAATTATTTTATCGATACAAAAACACTATGTTACCTCTTATGCAATATAAAATTTTATACACGTTTTTTTAACATAAGAAACGAAATACATAGTTACTTTAGACCCTTAATGATTAAAAAAAACCTACCAACACAAAGTACAACGGATTTGTATTCAATTAAAGTATAGTTTAAAATTATTGTTGAATTAATGTTAAAAAAACATTATTGTGTCAGTTATTATAAATAATTGTTATAATAACAGTCTCAGTAATAACATAAGAATTTGATACTTATTAAAACATTAGAATTTGTAACTTCAAAACTAAGTATTCATTTCTTAATTACTTCAAATATTTAAATTTAGGGTTGAAAAGTACCTAACTTTTCAAAATATTAGATGTCCTTCCTGATTTTATATTTTTAAACAAAGAATTTTTAATATTAAACGTAGTAATCAAAACTAATTAACATTCAGTCTATATTTTGATTTTAAACGAAAATTTTCTTATAGATATTGGTAAGAAGTACTCTCGGGATCACTAACTTTGCACATCAAATACTATTAGATGGATGATAGAAGTTAACTGATATCAGACGCAATTATTTAAAATCGAAAAAGAGATTATTTTTGCTCTGAATGTGAAAAAAACTTTAAATCAAAAAGGAAATTTAAAAGTACACATAAAAATAGACCAAACAGAAAAATAACACACTTGTTTACAATGTTCGTCAACTTTTTCGAGAAATTCTTAACTAAACGTACATCCAAAAATACATTTAAGTATCACAAAGTTCATGCATGATAAGTAATTAAAAAAGTTCCTCAAAAAAACTCATTTAAAAAGACTACTGATTCTATTTAAACAAGCCTCTTCTCAGCAGTAAAATATGTAATAAAAAATAAAACCAAAAAAAACATAAAAAATTCAACTCCGGAACCCATTCGCAATCGTCCTATAAAAGACTATACAACATATCTTTTTACGTTGAAAATTATTATAATTATCATATTTTAAATTATAATAGAAAACAACATACTTAAATAATGTAAACATTGATTATTAGAAGAATACAGATTCATTTTTCTACAAATTCCTTGTGTGTAATTTCCTATTAACTTACTTATTCCTCGTATGTCATTCCCTATTAATTGACTAATTTAGTAGGAGCAGTAGTATTAGCAGAAGTAGTAGTAGTAGTGGTAGTAGTGGCAAGAGAAGTAGTAGGACTGGTAGAAGAATTAGAGTAGAATAGAAGTAGAAGAAGTAGAAGTTGTAGTAGTATCGGTGGAAGTAGCAGTAGTAATTTTTTTTTTTTTTTTTTTTTTCAAGCGAAGCTTCTTATAGGGCGTTCTGGGGCTGAGAGTGAGCTGGCAAAAAGTGGAAGATTTAAAACGATCGACATGCTTTCCCCACTTTACTCAGCACTGCAAAAGCAGGATGTGTGTATGTATAAATAGCTGCTGCTTCTGCTGCTGTAGTATTCAGAGTTAGTCGTACGAGCTTAGAGACGGTCGAGCTTTAACGTCTCGAAAGCCTTTTCTGATCTCTCACTGACTTTGTAATCGTATTACCACGTCGTCTGTATACTTATTGGTTGTATGTTCTATCTCCCATGTACATTGTTTACATGTGTGTGCGCGCATGTGTGTGTATGTACACTACACACACATGTTTTGTTAAATTTTAATTGAGAATAATTACAGATCCACAGATTTTTACAACACGATTAGGGACTACTATTGATGCAGTTTTTGCAAGACTTTTAGATAACATTGCATGGATAGTATACGCATCATATTTCAGTTACTATAAACCTATATTTTAATTTTTTTAGTTAATGATCATACAAATTTACATGTGAGTTCAACTAAAACTAGAACAAGTCAAAATGCGGATCAAGAAAGAGCTAAAGTACTTTAAACAGTGCCAAACGTACTCTGTAATTATTTCTACAAACTAACAAAAAAAATTTATTATTTATCAGTTGATGTCAGAACACACATTCATACCAATTGTGTCTATACTTTATATATACTGCTATATTTTTTCCAAATTAATACTGTTTTTTACCGGTATTTATTTTGTTAATTTTTCTATTTTATCATTATTTATTTTCTATTAGTTAACAATGTATACTTACATATTTAACATTAGATTACTAGATATTTTTCCCAGAAATATATATGTGTAGGAGTGTGTGAGTTGGTCAGTATGTGGGCACTTGCATATGCTTTGGCAAGTATATGTATGTGTGTATTTACAGACGTCATTAGTAAAATTAATGTTGGATAATGTCTCGCTACCACATAAATGAGGCAGCTTCGCTTCTGTTAGGGGCCTCAAGACCTCTTACTCTTAGTTGTTTTTGTGAAGGGAGGAGAAATGCATTTAGGCACATCGCAGGGGCAGCGGTAGTGTAGGACTCAGTGAATTTTTTATTAGACCACCCGTACCCACTAAAACTCCCCTAATGCCGCGTGGCTTTGTTCCGCCCTGGAACCACGTAAGCATAACTTTAGGGTGAAGCTACCAGGGGGAACATTTTATCTCACACCAGTAGCCAGCACGCTCACCACCAGTTGTTTGAGGTTACAATTCTCTCGAGTCCTGAAAAGGACTGGCACCAGTGTCTAGCACTTCTTTGTAGTCTGTAATCTTAACTTTAAGCCCTTATTACCTCTACAACCTACTGAGGGGCCCCTGCATTCTGTGCGGCAGCTCTCTCCTCTTCATTCTTACGCCAAATGGCAGACCCGATGAAGCCATCTACTGTCCTTCACTCCTCTTCGGTGCGTAGCATCTCAGAGATAATGGTTCAGGAGTAAGTGCCACGCCAAGTAAGTGCATCGGGATGATGCTATCACCGTCATGCCAGACTGATCTTATTCCTGCTGCCACAATGTCAATGTTTACTCCCGCCTGTCACTATTACTTTCAGTAACACAATAGGGATTGTTCGTGCTATCACCAAAGTGGTGGCAGGGAGACCATGCAATAAGCGCACGCGATCCTTACAGATCCGATGCCCTGCACTGAAGTGAGGCACTTTAGAATATCCTTTCTCACGAGCACGTCTGCCCACACCCTCACGCCATACAGTAGAATCAAGTTGAAGACCGACGCAAGAAGCCGTCTTTTGCTCTTACTGAATCCCTAACGTTTGGCATTAACCGTCAAACCGCCCTGGAGACCCCAGTGGCTTTGTCGGCTGCTCTTCCAATGTGCTTCCAGAAGGAAAGCCGTGAATTTATCCACACTCCTAGGTAGCATACTACCGGACTCACACAATTAACTCACCCGCAATGTTCAGGAGCAAGTGTTTTCCGTAACCATCTCTGCTTGGCGAGAATAACCATCTTCATTTTTTCAATAGCCAGCTCAAAACCGTATTCCCCAAGCCACTCTGACTTTATCGTGACCGCCCACCGTATTTTGCGCTCGGCCTCTTCTCAGAATCTCACTGTTACGTGCAGTGCTATGGCATCAGCCAAGTCTGTAAGCTTGACCCCTGAAGGCATTTAAAGGCGCAAAAGTTCGTCATAGACGAGATTCCAGAGGTCGGGTCCAAGGGTAGCTCTCTACGCGACCCCTGATGTCAGACGCCGCTTTCTTATTCCGTCTTTTGTGTCATACCAGAGTTACGTCAAATCTTCTATAAGTAAAGGGGCAAAACTCATAGATTCATTCTACAAACAAATAAATTTAATTTTTGTCCATTAGGAACCAGCCGTTGGCCGAAAGACCGTATTTGCTTTTAATTACAGTATACTTTTCTTTCAAATCATTGACTCGACGTTGTCGTTTTAAGTTTTACCAAGAGATATGTATGCAGTGGTGTACGCCAAGGTGGCGTTGGCCTACTGTTTGAGTTCATGTCGTATGTCATACAGTAGTAGCGTATCTTATTAGTTTTTTGATCTCAGGTCCTTGTGAGAGTCTTTTTCATGCGTTGACTGTATAACTACTTCCTAACATTTAATTTATTTATCAAAGTAAGAATTATGTGTCAAAATTAAAAATATTGAATCTTGAACTGTTTTATTCAGTTAAGTAATTAAACTATCATTGAATTAAGAAAGTAAGTTTACCCAACGACCAAATTATATCTTATCTGATGATTTAATAAATTAAGAAAGGTCGGAAACAATTATTGATTTTACAAATAGTATGAATAATAAAATTTCAGATTCACATTTATAATTTTTATGCACTTAATAGTTTTCTTAGCTAAAATTACTGATATAATCTTTGGTTAGCCGCTGCTTGCGAGCCTGCAGTTGCAAGATCTTACAAGGTTGACCGCAACAATGATCCTAATCCTACACAAGAGTACTTGTAGCGATGATAATATATAAGCTGCTACTTTAACCGTCAGAACCTAAGTCGACGGTCCTTTCTTTTTTTTTTTACCTTAATTCACTTCTTAGGTGTGTCAACAGTGGTCTGGTTTGCTTGAGCTTTTTTTACACAGCTTAGTCACCGAACTAAATCTTACATCCGCTTAAAAGATACAACAGAACGCACTCTCCAACCTCTATAGTTACTTTGGTGCACTTGATAAAAGAGAAAAGGCAGAAATTGTTATGTGCAAGGAGATCTTATATTCTTGCGATTAAGGAAGACGCGTTAAGTTGGGGATCTGCACGACCAACCAGAGCCTTACCTAATTACCCTTGACTTACATGAGCACAGTCGTGGTGCAGTAATCTCACAGTAATTGATGGTTAAAACTGCTGATCTTTCGGGAAGTAGAAGTTGCTGTCGAAATTGTGTATGATATTTGTTGTGTACATAGGCAGTAAAAAATGTTAAAATTGTTGATTAATCATATTCTTTGGTGAACTTGAGCGAATTAATTTTGTAAAATGAGCATTATGTAAGAGCGTTTGAGGTTACACGCGTTGTTTAAGTTTTGCTATGGTAACCTGTTTCAAAAGAAGTAATTTATATGCCATGCGATTGCAGAAGCACGTATACCACTCGATGTTTGAGATCGTGAAGCTTTTGCTTTTTATAGTTTAAACATGAAACTCTGTGCTTTGGAGTCATAAATATTAAGTATAGGAAATAGCATGTCACACACCCCTTCCCCTAAGCTAATTGTCGTCCTTGGCAATCATAAGAGCAAAAACAGTCAAACTTATGTCAAGTACTTAAAATACAACATATTTATATCATATGTATTCCTAGTAATATATAGTATCAAATTATAAGAACAAGACACAAAAATTTTACTTCACATATGAATCAATACAATATATACATCATTATTTCTTAAGGTGTTGCTGCCTCAAGTTTTTAGTGTTTAATTCGTTGTGGGTGATGTTATTCTATAGTTAATATAATAGTTTGCAATTTGGAAATGGCAGCTAAATGGTCCCAACTTTTGTTGAGTTTGGTAGGAATGGTATCCACGCTTTAATGTATCGTTATTTATGATTAATGTGATTTTAAGTTATTGGTCAGCTCTCCCTTTTTTCTCTCTCTTTGCTTAAAACATTACACGGTGTAGCCGTGCGCCTATACTGTCACTGGAGTATATGATAAGGTTGATGTATATCTGTTATCCAAAGCGAATTGCGATGAATTGGTCCCTGGGTATGTTAATTGAAGTCATTAGAGAGGTGTGAGTTACTCTACTTCTTGATTGTAGTTTTAATTGGTGGTGTTATGCTGCTGGCGTGGATGCTTTGCATTTTACACAGTTTCCTCATGGCGTTTATGTTTTATGCAAAATTTCTGTGGAATTCGTAATATTTCATTGAAATAAAGTGAGAGGAGGTACTGCAGTGTTGATGTCATGCCTATATTATATCGTTCTTAATTCTGCATAAAATTAAGTTATAACACTATAAAGCTTAGTATCTTAAAAGTTTGACATGTTTGAAAAGCTTTTTGCGAACTACAAGACATTATTTTAACCGCAGATTTTCGTCACAACTTTAGTCTGTACTAGTGTTAAACTAAATGTTGTTGAAAGTCAGTGGTTGGGAATACATCTTTAAAACTTGAAATCTTTTGTTGATGGTTTCACACATACTCATAATTTAGTTTGTGTTTACAAGGTGTATGTAATACAATGAAAGAGTACAATTCTAACGAGTAGATGACAAGAGTGTACGTAAACTTACAAGAACAAATTTTGCGAAATTTTACGTGATTATAAAAACTTACTTTTGGTTCTTTCTTCATTTTTTTTGAATATCATTAACATTTGAATATCATTGGTAATGAATCTAAGAGGCTTCTTACATTTAACTGTTGTGGAAATAATTTTAGTTTTGGAAATCAATTTATTGAAATGTGTTTAAGTATATTTAAACTACTGAAACTATTTCCTAACAAAATTGTTATGGTAAGATTGTATTAGTGATAAAATTACTAATTAGTCATTTGTTACAAACTAATAAACAAATATACATTTTTAACGAAAGTCACAATGTAGTAACAATTATTAGTTGATTGTATTAGCAAAACTTGGCTATTGTTTCAATTTTTATACAGCGAATTGCAAGATCTGAAAGAAAAAGAGCTGCATTTCACATAGAAATGTCTTGTGGTCAACATGCTCAAGTATTTGTTCAATTGCAGTTTTGCAAGGTTAGTGTAAGAAACAAAGGTTTTTTTTTTCAGTTCTATTTCTGTAGTCTTCTAGACTGGTTGACAGAATACATATTAAAAAAAAATCTGTTGACGAGAAAGTACTGTTATAGTTTCTGACAAAATTGTACTAGTTTATTGTGTGTATAAGAAAAAAAAAATTTTGTTTAAAAAGGTGTTCTTTTTGTTTTAATTCAGGTTAATGTCATACATCCAAGAGTAACAGATGACAGAGTCAATACTGAACGACGTCTTCGTCGAGAAAGGAGTAAAAAGAATTCTTGATAAACTAAAGACCGTATGTTTTCGACGAGTCGGCTAAATACGTCTAAGGAAAAGTAATGATCAAATGAAGTCCTTGTGTCGATGGAAGGAAAAAGAGAAAAAAAAAATTTTTAATTCCCCCTTTTTTTAGATTGTACAACATTTCTGCGTGCCGAGATTTAATCCATGTAATTAAGGTGGAATCGTGACATAATAATAAAAAGATTTAAATATCCCGTTTTTCCCGAACAAGTGTTGATTTTAAAGAAAAACAAGGGTATATTCAAGTTGCAGGGCAGGGGCGTCTCTTCCAAGAGGAAGCACTAGCTTCGGAAAATGTTATTGTTCCATGAGCAAGAGTTTCAGAATCGAAGGTTTTATGTAAGAGATTATCATGTTGTAGGTAATGATAAGTAATTTAATTTAATAGTAAATAAAACCCTTTTTTTTTAGGTTCATAGGGCACAATAGATAAGAAGTGTTACCATAGGTGCTTATGAATGCCGGTTCCTGTGAGAACTGATTAAAGATGATCAAAGCCCTGAGGAGGACGTGCACAACCTTAATTTATTGTTCACGTCTGCTAAGGTTGTCTTCAACACTAGATACTAAAAACTTAGAAATAATACTTGATTCTCCCTCTTTTTTTCAATTATTTATAAGGAAGAAAAAAAACAAAAAAAAAAGAAAGAAAAAAAGAAAAGAGAGAAAGAATGTGGAGGGACATGAAAAAGAAAATAACAACAGTCCGAGTTTATAAAGATGCTAATGCATGCCTTGTGTAGGGATTTAACTATTTTTCTTAGAGGGTAATGTTCTAGTTCTCGTTATATGGGTGTAAGTAGTATATATGCCCTTAGGAAAGCAAGTTCTTTGAGAAGGTAAAGGTTGCATCGATGGTCTTGCTGAGGTTGCAAAAATCTTGGGCTCTTTGAATGGTTGTCTTATGTTTAGGGATATTGGATGATATATGGCGTGGGTCCTTTGGCTTCTGATTGTATGAGACCAATTTAAACCCATTTGGTAAATTATAAGTATGATGATTACGATAATTAAATTTCCTCCAAATGCTGCAGCAAGATTTTTCTAGGGATTTTCTTTTTATGGCTCGCAATTAATATCGGTTTTTCTTTAATATCTTGTAGTAATAGGGAGTCATTTGATTCAGCAAATTTTTTAATCGTTATTTTTTATGATCTCTTTTTCTTCTTAATCAAGCGTGTTGTTCGTTATGCGAGGAAGTACATCTTGAGATAATAGTGTGAATAAATTTGAGTTCAACTCAGGTTTGTAGATATAGGGGTAGCTCAGTTTTATTAAGCTAATGCCATGCCATATAGGGTGATGTCACAAGAATATAATGTGCACTGCCCACTTGATGTTTGAACTCTGGTGCCCTTGAGTGCCAATTTTTTGCGATGATGATAATCACAAATTAGACAAAATGTTAGAGGATCTCTAGTAGAATATAACTATTCCTGAGAGTATTTTAATTTGGTCTTAAACAATTTTTCCAAATTATATAACATAATCTCCAACTTTCTTAGGGCTTTTTCTGTGAGTTTTGTGAACAAGAGAAAGTCACAAGTAGCATCGTCGATTTTTTCTATTATTGCATAGGTAGGTTCACATAGTAGTAATCGACCGTAATGTATTCATTTATTTATATAGTCTTCGTCAGCTAGAAAATGATTTCCTTGGTGGTAATTTATAATTAAATAGTCTGTTTTAGGATTAATGTTGAGGTAACCTTAAAAGTTTTGGTGTATTTTCTGTGGCATGGGTCGTGAATTCATTTCGTAAGTACTATATTTGTCGTTTCCGATTAAACGAAAAGTAATTGTAACTGGTAATCATCCATCATTCATTTTTGCTTTTATATGATGAAAGCTATGTAATTTACAAATGATAATTTGTGCTTTATGTATTGGTATTCGACAAGATTCGAGCTTATTTGAGCTTTTATTGCGTGTACCGCTAGCTGTATTAGTACGTTTGTTAGATGTTTTTAATCATCGGGGAATTTTCAAACAGGTCTTAAAGGTATCATACAAAACTGTCATGTTCAATGATTATTAGACGCGCTGTTAGAGCTCGAGCTGTTAAAGCGACTACTGTTTCTGTTTCTACTGGATGTTAAAATTTTTCTAACTCTTTTACATCTGCCCTGAAAATCTATGTAATCTTTGACAGTATTTATTTCACGAGAATCTGCGGGGTAACCCACAGTCATTAACGAATACCATATGGTGTTTCTCACATTGTGGCTGCGCCCACAGATCGATACCAATGCACACTTGATCAGTTGTGAGCGCACCAGCAATTCACGGCTTCCTCACTTCACCCCCATGAAGTTTAACATCTGGTCTACTCCCATGGCTGCGCCCTTTCTCCAAAAATTTTACCTCCACTCCTAGACTCGCCGCCGTTTCTACTCTTAATTATCGATTCAGTTTATTTTATTTAGGGTTTCATAAGAACCGCACCCATCGAGCTCAGCTCTTTTTCCTAAAAAACAGCCAACCAACAAGCAAGTAGCCAGTATTAACTTTAGTGAGTTATATTATTAAACATCCGTCTGATTGTTTAAATTATCTTTACAATATTTTTTAATCAATAGAGCAAGTTTTGTTAATTATTTAAATTCTTTTCATTTTTTGTTACAAATTACTGGCTTAACACGCAATCTACTTTATTGGACGCCGTAGGAGAGCTCTCAGCCTCTGATCGCTCATTTTTCGTAAAAGTACTGGTAGATTAGTTTGAATACTTATCTACATTGCAAACACTGCTTCACACAAATACATTTGATGTCCGTGTGCTGCACGCTACATTTAAATATTTGCGCGCTCAAGTTACGTCAAGAAGCCACGACGTGACAATGGGTAGCTCTTTCTGAAAACAGACGACTACCTTTTACATATTGACAATAAACAAACACACCGCTGATGCATTCAAAACTCTACTTACTTACAGGAGCAGGATTAAATCTACTTTAACAGTAAAAAGATAACTGACTTTATTGGATTGTTTGACTTACTTACAAATGAGACAAAAAAACTTCTCCGACACTACAAAACTAGTAAACGTTCCCAAAATTAAGGAATTAGTCGTATCCTTATCGGGAATCATAGACGCGGAAACTGTCTTAAGTGTTTGTCAAGATGTAGGAGTGATTCATATTTTTAAAAATATGCTAACTCAAAACGTAAATCCCTTGTAAGTAATAACTACCGTTCAACAAAAAGAAAGCATCGCTGATCTAAATCTGAAAATAAGTAAGCTTTTAACAAATGAAATGGAAATTTCTAAAGATTTCTCAAAATTAGACCTCAACACTTCACTTGATCCATACATAAGAGCATCACAGTTCATTAACTTTAATAGAACAAATTACGAATCTGGATTTTCACTAGACAATATCACAACCAAATCAACTGAAAACGAAATCACAAACTCTTTAAGCACCAGGACACTTCCTAATTGTCAAAACACTTGAAAATCATAAATCTAACAATTTTACTCACAATAATCACTCAGTTTTTTTAAAAAGCCAACATCCAGCACCCATTTTTAGACTATAAATAATTTGTATAATATAAAAAATTCAACTCCGGAACCCATTCGCAATCGTCCTATAAAAGACGTAATCAAAATAATACCTATATAAAACGGGTCAAACATCCCACTCTCAACCTTTTTAGATGGCTGCAGAGAAGCATGCCACGTTATTTTAAAAATAAACAAACTCGATTTAGCAAGACTTATTAAAAAGCGACTTTCAGGGGGAAGTATCACTCACCATAAAAAAATATTTTGGACACCTTTGAATAGAAAGCAATATTTTTTACAAACATTTTTGGATGCGCAAAAACATGGAATGAAATAATGAGTGAACTAGCAGCGTTGAAAAGAGATCGTTATCTCTTTTTCTAATAGAAACAAAGGCACCACCCAACATTTAATCAAAGAAACTCTTCACGACAGTCAAGTACATCAGGACTTCTGTACACAACTTTAACAGGATAAAATTAAATATTTTGTAAGAGGACTACACTGGGTAATAAAATCATGTATAAGCCACGCAAACAACCTCCAAAGTGCAACAACTCAAGATGTATAAAATAGAAAGAGACTTTACGTTTTATTAGCCCAAACATCTATAAAAAATAGAAAAAATCATTACTTATAGACAAAGTCGTGATGCACGAACAAACCTTTTCCAAACTGCAGAAAAATGCAAAATTTGGGAAAGACGAGGGCACACAGCAGGCAATCGTTAGTATCACTTTATTAATAGTAAAGCTGACACTCACGAAGCCACGCCTATGTACAATGCTACACCATATACCACCGAACGTCATCCAAACCATTTCCCTATACCGTTCTACACTCTGTACCCAAAAAAGGTCATGTCATGGAGTTAGTTATGATATAATAATCTTGAACCTTCACATTATTCTAAAAATTATAGACCAAACCAATACACCTTTCAACGAACTTCAAACTCAGTTAATGATGATCAAAACAATAAAAAAACGTGCAACTGTTGCGAAAAATTACGTCACTCAAAAAGCGAATGTAAAAAAAGGCCTACAACGTTAAAATTCATCAAAAAGCATCGGAAAACAACTTAGGCTTCGTCTTAAGAGAAAGCTTGTCAAAAGCCAGCAATGTAACATTAACATCTTACTTAAATGGACAATAGTTAAAAAAACCTTTTTACTGAATATCGAAAACCAAAAACCTACTATAACAACAAAATTTAGAAAAATAAACTGATCCTTCTCGCTTATTCTCGACACCAGTATAGAAGCATCAATCTTTAAAGAATCCATCATTTCACATAACATCATAATTTTTTAAGATACCATTCTTAACCAAAAAGCACAACGAATGGAGAAATTAAAACCCCAAGGTACATTATTCTTAGCTTTCATAAATGCTTCTTCGAATTTCACATCATAACGGATGATTTTCTCATATAAACACACGGCCTTATAAAAAATAAGAGGTTTTTTGCTTACCAAAAACAAATTAATTACTATGAAAACAACTTAAAAATACAAAACTACGTAATACCCATCAAAACCAGAATAAATAACTCAAAGAGCTCCCAAAAAAACAGCGTAAAAATTTCATCACATATAAGAGTATACCATACAACTTCTTACGCGTTAAAGAAACAGAGCACTCTTACGCAGAATCTCTAAGAACTGCACAATCCAAACTCACAAGTAATCAGAAAACAAGACATTCCGAATAATCAAAAATCTCCGAGATCCAAAATTTCGAAACAAAAAATGGTATTCCAAAAGTGGAAATCCGTAATCAAGAGATAAAAAATTATTCTACAAACGCCAAAATCCGAAATCAAGATACAAAAACTGACGTAATAACTTTAAAAATCTAAGATATAAAAATCAGAATATGTCACAAAAGTCCAAAACTTTAAATTCAATAATAATCAGGTTATTCATATTCAAAAATTAAAATATTAGAACCCTGTAAAGAACATTGCGAGACTGACGATAATTGCAAGAGCACCGAAGTTGAAAATCATAATGACAATCGATACGCACAATATCGTGATACCAATGGAAGTGATATGAAAAATAAACTACTTGAAAGCCTCAAAAGCTTAGAAAAATCCTTTATAAGCAAAAATGAAGACCACTACTTCATTATATATTGAAACCTATCTCAAAAGTATTTTTATCCTGAGTACCTAGAAAGGCTTTAAATATTGCAAAAACAGATGTAGACATGTTTAAAAAAATAGAATCCTGAGATAATTATACAAACAAAAGAACGTGAAAATAATTGTAGCAAAAACTTTAAATAACAAGTAAAAGGAAAAAGTACTCTTACTATCCAAAATAAGAAAATTTTAAGTACATCAGTATATCCCAATAATAACTAGTGCCCCCATTAAAATTAATCTTTTCTGCAACCTCCCGTTCTACGCGAAGAAGCAAGCAGACAAGTTAAAGAAATGCTTGAGAATAAAGCTTCTGAGCATTCCATGAATTAAATAAATATTTTAAGCACTTACAGTTCCCTCAATTTCGAACATTAAAGCAGTAGGTTCTTTCTTTTACGATGTAGGCAAGATCACGTTATACTCTTATGGAATACCTTAAAATATATATTACAAGTGAGCAACAGTAATATGAAAAGGTATAATTGGAAACATTCAATTTCCATATCAATAAACGCAAAATCACACAACACACAATTTTCCAATAAGTTTTTGGAATAATAGCACGACTACCTAGTAGTGAACACCTCGAAGCAGATACTTTGTTACCCACATACTCGCAACACATGATGTATCCAGTTACTCCACTAAACATCTACACGACATCTCTCAAGAAAAATTGATTATGCCTAAAAACAGAGCAAAAAGAATGTACGATAAAAAATCAAATTGTTATTTATTAAAAATAGAAAACATTTTATAAATCCACCAGGGCTTTAAAACTACACAGCAAAATAGTATACTGCAACTGCTTATGCCACTGATATATTTCTTACAACCCCTTAATAAATAGAGATATACTTAAATAAATTAAATTTTAAAAAAACCAACAACAACAACATGCATACATACTAAGACACGCATGCTCCATCAACAGATAAGTAAACTTTTTTGGCTTCCTAAGCGCTTGTTCAATATAGGAGAATGTGATATTCCAGAATCGTTCATTAATTCAACTTGGAAACACGTGTCGATCATCTTCATACATGACTATGTTTTTAAACGTGTTATTTATTAAAAAATCGAACTTTAAAGAACAATACAACAGTACGGCATGTGGTTACATAATTCAGTAATAAAAAATAGAAAAATAAAATACCTTAGAGAAATAACCCAAGAAGAAAGCAATAAAATGCATTTATACAGAAGTATAATTCTGTATGACAACATAATACAAGACATTACCATCAACAATATAAAGACCTTTTTTGTTGAGCTATCATTCTCTATGAGCTCTAACAACAGTTGCAAAAACGCAGGATCATGTACAGAAATATACATAGAATATGAAACAGTATTCCTACAGGGTTAGGCCACTATCACTTAAGGAGAGTGTTACAATGCCATAGATTCAAACAATAGTTAAATAAGACTTGAATCTGGAACATCATGTACCTTTGCGGACGACCACTGCATAGCTAGCGTTTATGAATACACATTTTAAAACATAATCCTATTTGACTAATGCGACCGTAATCGCTATACAAATCTTTTTACAGGATATGCAAACAGGGAACTTGAAAGAGAAGATGAGCTCAAAGGATTTTGCGTACTCCAATCAGACCATGTGTCGTACGCATTTAAACACATGGGTATTGCAAACACATACTCTTTTTTGCTTATTAAAACAGAGGACCCAAAAATATTTTTACTGGCCGACCCCGAGAAGCAGAATTTCCCAGCAGAAAAAAGCTGCTATATATGTTTATGTTTACATACGACAATCATAAATTTATCTTTGTAAGAAAACACTTAAAAAAACAAAAAATATCATTTTATAGAGACGTACTATAAAACAATGCAAAACAGAAAGAAAAGAAATCGGAAACGCACTCAATGTTGCCCCCATTTCACCGGACAGTTTTGCTTATCAACTTATGTCAGGCCCAGGTTACCTCAGTTTTTTGGCCGGAGAGGTAGCGCATACTAATAAGTGTGTACAAGGAAAAGTAGGCATGATAAAAAACTGATTCATGCTATCAAGAACTACCAGTTTTCTGAAATAAAAAACCCTATTTTTTGGGGCCACGCACACACGTACTTAATGAATACGGTATAAAAACAGAATGCAATTAAGTACTTCCCATTATGCTTAATTTTGGATCACGATAGTACAAAATGTTACCACAAGCTACAACCTAAGATGATCCAGAATTACTAAAGTCAGACACTAAACAAGCTTGAAAATACTGCAACCCCCTTGACTTAGCCAATAGCGGTATTTATTCTATTTAACAACATAGAGAAATTAGAAACCTATATTATGCTTTCTTCCAAACGCTCAGTTATACTGAATCAAGTAGCAGTAAGTACAACAGGAGAAACAAGACTTGCACAGCAATGTCCACTCTTCCACATCTTTGATGCACTTTACAAGCTCTCGCAGAAAATATTTGGAACAAACTGTGGCAAAAATTCATTTCTTTTAGCTCAGCAAATAGCACTTTTATCACTATAATAATAATAATTTTTAGAACCCTTAAATTTATTCTAGGCACAATTATTTACGGTTACCCTCTACACAGCATTTACAAATGGTCAATTTGTATTCTAGAAGCTATGTAGAGCTCATTAACGCACCTGCTATATCTGGCCCGATCGCCGCCCAACAACGAAAGCTTAGGTAACAGAAGGAATGCTACTGCACCAAACCCACCAAGTTATCAGCAAATACCAGTAAAACTACTCACTAAAACAATATTTATAGATTCTATTACAGCCACCGCACCTCCAAAAACCAACAAACACTGATACTCTATAAAACACGAACCCCAACTTTCATCTGTAGCCATCCATACTAAAAACGCAGAAACATAAGCTTGAAAACCCCTTGACCATGGAACAAAAAATAATTAAATTTCTTAACTTACTTTCAAAAAGGAATTTTCTCAACAATTTAATTAATATCAACAACGCAATAATTTGGACACAACAACGTAAGGATAAATCAACGACTGATTACGCGAACAGAAATGATCATGTCCTACAGTTATATATCAGAGCTGGTAAAATAGCGCAACACAACTATCTATAAATAATATGAACATCCCAGGAGGGTAAAAAGCAAGCAAAAGCTTGTTTCATTAAAGGGCTTGAAGCCCCAGTAGGTCGCTACATGTGCCCATCCACATACTATGCAATGCTCAAAGAGTGCCACCAACATGCCGAATGAGTCATCAATTACTTGCAAGATCTAAAAAATCTTAAACTGCAGCAATCCTTTGATAGGAACTATGTCATCAAAAAAAAAAAAAAGAAGAAAAAAATAATAATCCTTTTTTTACTTCCAATATTCTTATTTCGTTGACAGATACTAAAAATGTTTTTCAGTCATATTATTGTAACAATTATAACTATGACAAGGGCCGAGATAATACTTACACTACATCAATCAAACAATTAAACATTTTAAAAAAGCTGACTACAACATCACCCACATTTTAACCAATCGGAACACAACCTTGCTGAAAAGAAACATTTATCATGACACCTTATCTTACACAATAGAAAATTAGCAATTAAAATTCAAGAACAAGGCAACCTGAACTTCATACTCCATGGATAATTAACATCGTACAAAGATGATAACGCAACACTTCATTCCGAAGATATTAGAATTTTTAAACATACATATAGCACCAAATAGCAAACCATCACTTAACGCAAAAATGCCCCTATTACGTAGACAATGAAATAAACCAAAGCGAAATAGTGGCTGTAGAGGGACTAAAAAACTTACAAGCAAATCTAACTGAATTTAGAAAGACTGCAAGCACACACACTAAGGCACACAATGAGCAGACGTCTTCTTACTAGAAACCTACTACAACTTTGTCATCATTGAAAACCTCATATAAAAAATTACCAACCTAATGTAATAAAATAAGTTTATATTTTCAGTAAGATTTGAACAGTATGTTATTTATCTTATAAACACCATTTCTCAACAAGAAATGCCAATCCCAGTCAATGCAATAAATATTCAATTTTCATGTAAATACGGTCAACTTCGATTTCAGGTAATCGACAGCGAAATCATACAACTGTTAATACTTCTGCTCATACAAATAATGACTTTCAAATTATTCAAATGCATATTATGGCCAGTATTTCAAAAAACAAATAGTCTCAACAGCACGATGGGCCACATGCATAATACACACGGCAGATTATATAGCGCTAACAGATAGTCACCACGAATACTATTTTATTGACCAATAAAAACAAAGTAAATGTCTTTTCATCAATGTCTACTTATGCCAATCACTACTGCGTGACATTAAACCAAACTCTTGCATAATAAAAATATGCCGTAATCCTAAAAATATCAATTTCTACCGGTATAATATACAAGTATTTAACACCCGTCCTTCTGATATTATTGGAACGTAGAACCCGTCTCATTGGTTCTTTTCAATAAAAATAAGCTCAACATTATAGTTCGTTGCAAAAAATATAAATATCACACGCTATCAGTTGGATATGGCATCATAAAAGCAAACTTCGGATGCACAATAGCAGACGCAGAAAAACGTCAACTCTGGAACCAATAGATACGTAAACAGCAATATAATCATTGCACCTCTAATTCTCACGATATACGAACTTGAATCAATTTTAAACTATACTTGTAAAAACAACCATTTGAGGTTATACCTTATAATTAATTAGGATTGAAAGAATTATTAATGAATAAACGTTAGTAAATGCGGCTGTTTTTGCTCAAAGCTAAGGTAAATCTGACAGCTTTTTCTGTTGCTAACTGCTGTGATCGTCGTTTTTTAAAATATATACATCTTTTTGTATTATGTAGTTATCTCAGTTGGGAATTCCACATGACCCCCTCACATACCTCCATTCACCCCCCATAGCCCCCCCCCACTCACCCCTCACAAAAAAAGTAAAAACCCGTAATTTTCTCCTTTATTTTAATATGTCAGAGTTTTTCCCAAAATCAACCATAGCCCCCCACAGCTCCTCCATAGCCCCCCACACATTTTTTCGTGAGCCCCCGGCACCCCCCACCACCCTTGCACTGCTTTTGGGGAACCTGACACGGATCATACCATCATTCATGGACCTTGATGTGTATACAGATGTGTACAACTGTCTTATCAACATGACTTATTTGATAGTTAAGAAGACATTTAAAATCATAATTGATTCATAGGGGATCATTGCGCAAAGTGGCATTATTATTATATACATTAATTTATAACGTTAACTGTTATATTATATAGTTCACAGTCTGGGGCATTGCAAGCCAATAAGAACATGTTTTTTTTCCAATAAATTCTTTTTTCATCTATTTTTTCACACCACCCAGAAGGAAAATAGATGGACCTTATAAGGGACTTACCTATAAACTTTGTAAGTAAAAAGTTCTTGGTGTGCTAAGGTTTTTTTTGTTAGCATTTATAATAAACTATGCGTAAAATTTTTATGTGGATGTATTCTATTATTTTGTATATGAATTAATAATACCAATACATACATAAATTAAAATCACATTTAGTTTATCGTGAAAACAAACCATGTTAGTCTCGCATTAAGATGACTCATTTTATGAGTCAACTTAAAAAGTCCTATAAAACCACGAAAACTAAGGTCTATTTCTATTGAGATTTAAATTAGTTAAAATAAGTACAGTAGAAATTAAACACAATATTCATTCATGGGATACATTCATTATAAGCAATGAATTGTGTCTATGGATACGAGAATATTTGAATCATGTTGTTACTATTAGATAAGTTATTACTTATAATAAAAAATTTTTTTTCACACAATATTTTCCATATTTAAAGTGTTATCTCTATTATGTTAAACAAACATTTTATTTTTATTTTTGCACCTCGATAAAGCCACGTACAATTGACCAGAAGAAAATAAAGGTTTTTTCGAGTATAATCCCACATTATCAAAACTTTGACCTTGAGACTTGTTTATAGTTATAGCAAGTGCTACAGCTAAAAAAAATTGTTTCCTATATAAAATAAAAGGTAATAATAAGGTTATTCCAGTATTAATTGTAATTCTTGGAATAAAAACTTTATTACCAATTACTTCCCCCTTAACTATTTCACCTTCTACGTTCTGCTTCAACAATTCGGTAATTAACAATCGTGTATTGTTACATAATTCGTCTGATATACTTCAATTTTAAATAAACATTACTATTGTACCTATTTTTAATTTAAGTTTATGAGGCGGCAAATCTTTACAAATATTGTTTAACTTTTCTATGGGAAAATTTATGTTTATTTTTTCTTATTTTTACTTAAATTT
>NW_019379506.1:1373902-1389668 GCF_000648655.2 Copidosoma floridanum | reverse complement strand
TATTGGGTGTTGTACATACACAATATATGCGATATATATATATATATATATGTATCGCATAGGCCCCATCTTACAGCACGAGGCTTATGGCACCTCTGGCGTAGTGTTTCACTTTCTCCACTATCATTCTGGGAGTGTAAAAAAAAAAAAAAAAAACCACGCGTTGATCTCTGCCTTATAGCACAAAAAAAAAGAAAGCACACCAGAAGCAAAGTATATTTCTCTATATCATAAAGATGTATTAACAACAGTGAATCTTAGCCCCTCCGCTCTCCTCGCTCCCCCTTAGCTCCCCCTCGCTCCCCCTCCACCTTTCCCCCAAAGAATACTTATTTATTAAATGTTTTACCATCACAAATGTTAAAAAATATACGTAATTTAGTACTCAAGTCAAACCTTATTTTAAGGGTTTCTTCAGTCACTGATTATGGGTTTCTTTCTGTCTATCCTCTCCACCTTACTCACTATATGTCTCTGAAATACCGTTATTTGTTTAACTTGATTAAACTGTAATATTTTAAATCTCTCTTTAGTCCACGTTTATTTTACCCAATTATAAAATTCTTCATTCCCTAAGGACTTTATGAACAAAAAGACAGAATTCAGAAGGAGATATAACTAAATAAACAAACGCAATAAAGCATTTAAAGCAATAATTTATTCTGTTAGCTTAATGTTGAGACATTTCATATATTGTTTCAACTCATCTATTATTTTAAAACCCTTTCTACAATTTTTACATATTTGTTTTTTATGGTTTTTGATAATTAACATACGTCTGTTTAAATGTGACGATCTTTAAAGTTCCATATTTTTGAATTACTGAAAAATTTCTTGCTAAACAATTTTTTTAATTTCTGATTTATTATCGGATTCAATTTGAATAAAAATTCTTTTCGGATTCTTACATCTTGATAAAGCAACGTATAATTGTCCATGAGAGAACAAAAGTCTTTTACTATACAATGCTACGGAATTAAAGCCGTGTTTTTCTGATTTGTTGACAAACATAGAACATGCTAATACAAAGGGAAACTGTTTTATATGGAAGACAAAAGGTTATGATGTTGGGGTGCCAGTATTTGATGTTATTCTAGGAAAATCAACTTTGCTTATTTTTTCTCCCGTTATTATTTCTGCATGTGTATTATCCTTAAATTATTTTGTTATTTTTAGTCTTGTGTCTCTACAGAGACCGTCTGATAAACTTAAAGTTCTTATAACCACTACTATAGCATTTATTTCTAATCTTAATTCGTATGGTGCAAGACCTTTTCTGATAATATTTTAAAATTCTATTAGAAAATAAATATTTATGTTGTCATCTGTTTTATAAACTCCTTTGTAAGTCACGTATTCTGCTTTTGTTAACTCATTCTCAGCCGGCATTGATAATTACACAAGTAATGTTATTATTTTGTCCACTTAATCTTTAAGTGGGGGGTTAACGCGTGGATTACACTGGGGGGCATCAGCCCTCTATTATTGTTATATACATTTATTCTATATTATTATTCGTGTGGGGCATTCCTCATTTCCCCTTTAGAGCCCTTTCACAGCCCCTCCACAGATCTTTTACAGCCCTACCACCAACCCCCTACATGGCCCTTCCACAGGTTTCCCACAAATAAGCTGAAATTCGACCTTTTTTATCGTTAAGTTAAGATTTTATAACTTTTCACTTAGACCTCTTATAGCTCCTCCACAGCCCCCCTTAGACCCCCACACTATTTTTCTTGTCCCCCACAAACCGATCCATCACGCTATTTTTCTTGTCCAAAGCCCCCCACAGACTCATCACGCTATTTTTCTTGTCTCCAAAAGCCTTTTAACACCATTTTTCTTATCCCCTTACAACTTTTTTTATTAGGTATAAATTACGAATATTTACAATAAGTTTAAATTTTACTTAGATTTAAAAATATTTATTTTCATTTCGTATTTTACAACGCCAAGAAGGTAAATAAATAAACTTTATACATATCAATGGAACATTTAATCGATGTTAAATTATTGAATAATGTTAGAAAATAATTTATTACACAATCGTGACATAATAATTATCGAATTGTTAAAAGTCGTTGATAAGTATAAAGTTTCAGGTGCATTCAACTTTTTTTGTGTTACTATTATTTTTAAACAATGTAACATTCATTTATTCTTATACGTTTATGTATGACATCATACAACTACATATATAAATTAAAACGTTACATAATTATTAAATAATAATAACCATAGAAGTATTGCCTAATTTAAAAGGTTCAGTAAATAACCGTTCAAATTAAGCTCTATCATAATCACAAAGAGATTCAACTCCCCGCATCCATGCGTAAATTCTAATAATATTTATAACGATACACATGTATACTTGTTTTATGTTCATTATAAATTTATACATGTTTTTGATGTACCATTGTTGTATACGTATATTTACATACATTATTTGAATTTAAAGAGCCCGACTGTCTCTTACCTTTTGTTTCAACGTATATGTGTTATGAAATAACGGATGTTGTATTTTAATATTGTTAATCATTAAACGTTTTTAACAAAAATTATCATCGTAAGAAAATGTACATTATGTCATGTATACCTGTTAAATGATAAAATATTAATAAGTGACTTTTGATTTATTACCATAAGTATTGCCAATTAATTCAAAAAAATCATCAAGTAAAGCCAATAAATTATGTAAAAATCTTTTTCCAAATAATATTTTTAGTTTCTGTATTTTTTTGCCTTTTCACTTGAATAAATAAGATATTTTTATCTTTCCGTCTTGATGAAGCCACATTTAATTGACCATAAGAAAAAAAGCTCTTTTAAAATACACACCTGCATTATTAAAACTTTGACCTTTGGGTTCATTTATTGTCTTAGCAAATGCCACAACGATTGAAAATTATTTTACAATACAAAATAAACAGTTATGTTAAGGAGTTTTTGGTGTCTAGAGGTGTTCTTGGAATAAAGACTCTGTGTCGAATGTTTTCTCCAGTTATTATATCTCCTTCTGTATTATACTGTAATTATTTTGTGATTCGTAGACGTATTCTATTACAGAGTCCATTTAAAATACTTAAATTTTTCTGTAACATTACTATTGTACCCATTTTTAGATCTAGTTCATCAAGTAGTAATCCTTCACGAATATTGTTTAACATTTTAACCGGAAAATTTAAATAAATAGTATCGTTGGATTCATCAACTTCTTTATCAGTTGCATTATCTTTACTGTAGTGAATTTTAATTTCTCTAGTTAATTTAAACAAAATTTTATTATTCAAATAAGAGGTGTACTCGTTGTGCGACGTAAGAATAACACTATTCATCGAACAATTGTAGATATTAGACAATATTTGAGAACATTTATTATTTGAGATCTAGTTTTTAGGAATGTTAAAAATTTTTATTTCCACTTAATTTTTAATGATAATTTTAAAAATTCTTTATCGTTAGAACGGATATTGATTTTCAATTTCAAAATTTGGAATGAGTTTCATAAAAATAAGGATTTCATAGTTTGTTCAAGTATTATTTTTATTCTACCGTTTCTTATCACTGGGAGAATCTGACCAAAATCACCTTCAAAAATAATTAATTTATTTTCAAAATGTTTTTTAGTATCATATAAATCTCTTAACGTTCTGTCTACTATTTTCAATGCTTTTTTTGGAATTATTGAAGAATAATTTCAAATAATTAAATCAACTTTATTTAATTTTTTTAATCTGACTCGAATTCTAAAAATGCACTCTTTATATTATTAAGATCTAAAGAAAGTCTCAAAGTTATATGACTGGTTATTCCCTTCGAAAGAAAAATTAATGCTATGCCAGTCCATGCCATTGACTTAATTTTATTTTAAAAAATAAGAAAATAAATTAACATTAAAAATAGATAAGTTTTTCCTGACCCTTTAGGATCGTATATAACGTAAATATTATGTTTTTGTTCGCAAATAATATGAAATATATTTTTCTTGTCATTATTCTAACTTTTATACATCGAGTTAAGCATTTCTTAACTAAAACGTATTTCATTATAACTATATCTTCCTATTTACACTTCATTTTTTTTGGTGTAGATAAATTAAAGCATTCACATGATTTATTTTCTGATTCTAAACTTTGGTTAAAATGTTAAAGAGCTAAACTATTTTCATCATTAGGCAAACCCTTGAACGTTTTCTTAAATTAAAAACCAAGCAAAAAATTGTAGTAATTGATATGGAAACATAACAGCAATTACTTCTTTGAATATCATCGATTTTTTATCATTGTTTATTAAACCCAATGCAATGGCAGTATCTTTAAAAAATTCATAAAGTATTCCTTAATATGTTCTTATATCTTTGAACAATGTCAAACCAGTTACTGTATTTAAAACAAGTTAAAAAAAAATCTTTCACAATCTTTTGGAGATACAAACAACTGAAAAGGACTCGGGGTCCCTGAGTACCAGCACCCTTTCTAGCGCCCCATAGTAGGCCGCTAACCTAGCAGGCACCACTATAAGCTTAATGCTATCCCTTGCTGATAGGTAAAAAAGTATCCAGCGCAGCGTTAGTCCACATTAGCCTGCCTTTCACCTCAAAGCCTTTTTGCCTTATTTTCGTCCTGCTTGGGCCTTATCCTTGGCCTCTTCTAGTGCTTTTTTGAATAAAGGGCAGCTCCCACAGCCTGCTTCGGGCTTGTTATCCGTTGTTGGGCAAAGAAAGCACCATGCTAGGCCTGGACACTTTTTTTCCGGTGGTTTGAGCTTCCACACCAGAAGCAAAGCTTGGATCTGTTTTCGTTCTTACAGTTGTCTGAGACGTGTCCATATCCCAGGCATTTGTAACATCTTGTTACTTCAATTATTTTTCTTATTCGGCAGCTTACGAAGCCAACTCGTGATCTGCCTTCCTTTTCTACTTGTCTGGCAGCTGCTTCGTCTAATTTTATTAAAACCAGCCTCTGTCCTCTGGCATTTGGCTTTGAGAGAGCTACTTCTGGCTCCTGGCTCTGATGTCTAAAAGTCCAAGTGAAAGCCTCTTTGACCTCATCTTCCTCTACAATGGCATCCAGGTCTCAGACCTCTAATGTCACTTTTCTGTTGCTCATTTTGACAGTACCCTGTCTAGCTACCGACTTCTTAATGCGCAGTGAGAGTGCATTAGCATTTTTTATTTTTTTTTTTTGTAGTGACAACACTTTGGACTGCCACATTAGTCTTATCAGGGTCAAAGTTTGCCTTCATCGTCCTCAGCACTTTTGCAAAGGTCTTACCATTGGCCATCTTCACTACTACTGTTGTTGTTGCGTCCACTTTTTTCTTCTGGTTTGTTTTGTCATTCACAAGAATTTTTTTTTGTTGGTCACTGCCTGTTTTCTTTTTCTTTGAACACATGGTTTGCTGTCGTTTCTCAGGGCTGTTCGATGGGCTTCTGTTTTTTTTACTTCGTTCTATCTTTCTTAGGGCAAGGTTTTTTCTGTACAGGTAATTGAAAATTACCTCGCCTTTTTTTTCTCCACTTCAGGGATTTAAATAACGCCATCCGAAGATGTTAAAACACTTCTTCTTTATAAAGAAAACCTTTCTTTACCACCTTTGAATTTTTAAGGTGTTTAAGCACCGCTTTGAACTTATTCTTAACAGTGTTTGCTGTGTTTTTATACTCATCATTAATTATTTTTAGCGTTTCTGCAGATTCTCTTGTAGATGATTGGACAATATCAGTCACTTGCTGTCGCTTTACTCTGAGCTTACAAGGTTGAAAAGTTAACAATTTTTGCGCAGATAGGTCCTTATTAGCTTACAATTCTTTAAAAGTTTTTAACTACTTAACTTTAGTGCTGATTGAGCTTTTCTTCTGGCTTTTTTTAGCGTTTGTCTGAAGATTGGGCAGCTTCTACTGCCAGCTTCATAGTTTATGTCCTTTTTTTTTAATGGAAGCCTCTTGTTGTATTATTGTAGTCTTTCTTGCGTTGGTTGCAGGTTCTACATTTAAGGCATAGCTTAGACCAGTCTTCTTCTTTACAGTTCCGGGGTATGTGACCATACTTCAGACATTTAAGAAACCTTGTTACAACTAGCCTTTCCTTAACACGACAGAAGACGAAGCCACTCTGGACCCAGCCGACGTGTTTGATTTTCTTGGTGACTATTTCATCAAGGGTTCACGAGCACCATTCTTTGACGTTAAATGTTTGCTTCAAGCAGCTCAACTTTTCTGTCTGAATTAAATTTTTCGACAATCTTTTTACTAGATTCCTTAATTTTTTTTCGTTTACAATATTGTCTAAATTTCTGATTTCAAGTGTCATATTGCGTGCAGTAGAGACCACCATTCTTTGGGCCACTACTGCTTCTTTCACAAGTTAAGTAAATTTTTTTATGTCTGTAACTCTTTTTGCTTCGAAGCAAGTTTCTATTCTTATTGGTAACATTACTCTGGATCGTTGCTTTTGTCTTATTGGAATTAAAGCCCACCCTTATTGACTTAAGTACGCCATCAAAGATTTGTCTTTCTTTGACCTTCACCAATACTTTCTTCATTGTGTCATTTTTCATTCTTGTCGATCCTGATTAGGAGAAATCTCTTTTTTCTTGCCATAGCTGGCTCTCCACTTTTTTAAGGTTACAGCTTTTTTCTTTTTTCCGTGCTATCTGAGGGACTTTTTTTTTCGCTTCGTCCATGTAATTTTTACAAGGACAGTGTTTTTCTGCTCATGCCAATGAAAATAATTTTTTCGATATTTCCTGTATTGCAGAGGTTTGAAGCATTTTTTCTACCATTTAGTAAAGCTGTGTTCTTTATAAAAGTCAACTTTTATTGTAATCTTAGCTGCTTTTGTTTGTTTGAACGCAGTTTTAATACTATTTTTGACAAGATAAGCAGTATTTTTATACTTTTTGTTAGTAGCTTCAAGCGCTTTTTCAAGTGCAATTGTTGTAAGTTGCACTTACTCGATTTCCTTATTCTAGGTTTGGTCTCAGCTCTGCACCATTATTCTCCATAGATTTAAGTTCATCTTGTGTCTAATTAGTAAGGACGGTGATATTGCTGTCCTCACTTATGTTGCTGCTAATACTTAAGACATTTTTTCGTCCTTACCTGAAAAAAAGCCATGAGACATCCAACAGTTCCTGCTGGCCAGGAATAACGTCCTTGTGGCTCCCCAAGAATTCTTGAAGCCTGTGACAGTTACCTGGGCTTTTACCAGATAGGAACTGCCGGCGAACTTTCTTGTCCTGGAAAGGACTCAGTGTCTCAGAGAACCAGCACCCATGTTGAGCACTCCATAGTTAAGCTGCATTTTTTACAAGTGCCATAATACTTAATGCTTTTTCCGGCTAAGAAGTTAGTTAGTTCAGTGCAGCGTGGGTCAATATTAGCTTTTATTTAAACAATTTGGCCTCTTTATTTTTGCACCACTTGGGTTTTTTTCTGACTCCTTCTAAAGCTTATCTAAAGATTGGGCAGCTACCACTGCCACCTTTATGTTTTGTATCCCTTGTCTTTCATAGAAAACACAGTGCTATACTATTGCATCTTTTTTAGCGATGATTGCAGCTTACACATTCGAAATACAGCTTGGATCGGTCCTTCTCTCGATAGTCATAGGATACGTGACTATACCCTAGATATTTATAACACCATGTTACAACTAGCCTTTTCTTAACACGGCAGGACACGAAGTGTCCGAAGCAAACAATTATTCTGCGTATTCGATTTTCTTTGCGACTATTTGGTCAAGGATTACGAGGGCAAGTCTTTGACCTTTAGCGTTTCAATGTAATTTTTTTGACATTTAGAGCTCTTTTGGCTTTAAGGATGGCAACAACTCTCTGGGAGTAAGAACAGCGCTCAAAGCAAAACAGCGTGTCAGGAACGGGGGATAGTGACAGATAGCGCTTCCTCTTGCTTCTACTTTCTTTTTTCTTACGCGTCTGCAACTGGTAGTGTTTCGCTGGCCATGTAGTCTGACCGTTTGTCTTCAGATTCAGCGACATGTACATAGTCCACATATGGTGTTATGTGAGCTCCTATTGCCATGTCGTATGTCGTAGTGCATTATTGCGTTCAATGTGCACGTATACATGCACGTATGTATGCGTTTGTAACTTGTGTACAGAATAGAATAATAGATGGAACCATGTAAGTGTGCATGTATGATGAGCGGATGTGGATACTTTCTATTCTTACTGTGTAAGTGTGTACATGTTTGCCTGCACGCATGTGTATAAAATATAGTAGTTAACATTAATACTATACACCCTAGTTCATTTAATCATTTTAATAAGGTACATTAACAATAATTTTTGTATGTAAGGCTAATCGATAATTATAGCCAGAATTAATTAAGAGGATTTTTATACGTATAGCATAACCCTTAGAAATTGAAAATACGCCATTTTTTTTAAAGAGAGCAAGATATAAAACAAATAACGAATTCTACAGGTTTTTTTAAGGTTATCACGTTATCGCGGTGCACTAAACAGAGGTATTGAGTTCTGTAAAAACATAACCTTTATTTTAGATGTTTTCGATTTACCTTTATTAAATTAAGTAGAAAACTATACGAAAAATCATATTACGTTAAGTAGTGAGTAACGATGATAAAAACATGATTTCTCATAGTTATGCGTAGAAATAACCTCCAAACATTGGAAAATATGCCATATCTTTAAAAGAAAGTTAAATACTCGAAAAACGATAATTTTTAAGGCGTTCTAGGGGTGAAAAAATCGTGGCACACGAATGGCAACTTGTTAGGTTATAAGATGCTATAACCTTAAATTGCAGTGATTTTGACATTTATTTTTTAAATATTAAATTGCAAAATTTTGAGAAAAATTGTAATATATTTGTTCAGTTTTTACAAATATGCAGGATCCATATTTACCTTTTTTTTTGCCCAAGAAAAACTTTGAAAATTATTTTAAAAAATGACAAATTTCTCACTTAGAGATAGATTGACCGATAATGACTCTTAATATGTGTGCACGCGTGCGTACAATTTTAATAAGCAATTGCGTGGTCAATTAGCATTATGCCAATGTTATAATCAAAATACTGGACCATTATAGCAATAGTATGGCAACCTCATATTTTTCGAACACACACGTATAAACATGATTATAAAAAGATTATTTCATTTTGTGTTTGAATTTGTTTTTTTCAATGTGCCAAATATAAATAACTTTCAACTCCTGACTTTTTCAGTGATAAAATCTTGCTCCCTCTGTTAATTTATATACATTTTGATCATTCTTGAACTTCTCACTTTTGCGGTACGTCTCGTGACGCACCCATTTTTGTGTTTGTGAGGCGTGTTGCCATATCAAATGTGGTAACATGGCATTGTTCGTCACCATTTTTTTCGTTTGTGGGTGGGGTCCCTTTTCGTTACATCAGACTGGAATCTGTTTGTCCCTTTTTTCCAGCAGTCGCCCCTGATCAGTGGGGCTTAAAGAATCCACCACCTGCTTCCTTTTTTTCTTCTTTGAAGAAGTTAAAATGAAAGGGGAGCTATCTGATCCAACCTCTTTAGCTGCAACACGTGTCAACTTATTTTGAAGACCCTGTGCTGTTATTAAAGCCTCCTCAACACCGTTTGGAATGTCCGTCTGCGTTATCCCGTAATTTTTTGCAAGACCCCCAAGCTTGGCCAAAACTTGGGGCAAATGGTTGAAAAGGACCTCCTTATTTTGGCTTTTATCTTTCACAGCGCTGTGGTGGCCACTATATATCAAATTTAACGTTCCCTTATCCAAAACCATTTTAATGTTTAACATTATTTCTTATCCCATGAGTGAATAGAAAAGTGAAAGTCAGCCGACATAGAGCCCCGCATGGGCCAGTAAGACTATATGCTTGTGAAGGTCGCCATGGTTCCACAAGGCACTGTTTAAGACTGCCAGTACTCTGGTGGCCAACCAACTTTTCAGCATGGTACCCATATCATTTTCGGCTTAGAAGGTAAGGCAGAAAAAAGAATTCATCTTTTTGGTAACGTGCTGACCCGCAAAAGCCAGCACTACCATTTTTGATAAAAACAAAAATTTAAAAAGGGTTTAAATCGTAGTAGCAGCCATCTCTGTTTCCAGAAAAAAATGTTATTCGCTCGGAATGGCCATAAGTTACCACTCTCCTTTAGTCCCATGAACGGAGACTGCCCTGGAGTTGTGTAACAAGTGTGGCATTAGTGATTGTGTGTAGTGTATGTTTATAAAGGTACTCTACAACTATCTCAGTGGGACGTATAGCAGGCACGATCTATAGCACAACGACAAACAATTCCACGACCAGCGCAGATAATCTGCAAAAATAAGCTGGCACATACAATGCTCCAAAAGTACCGCCATGTATCCTCCTCAGTAGTAGTAAGCCTTAATAAGTTAACTCATCACTTGTTTTTTGTAATGTGTGGTTACCCAAACTTACCCGGCCCTTATCGTCCAGCTTCCCCCACCACCAGGACCTAACACTAGCCAGAGAGAAACCCCGACACTTGCAAACCGAAGCAACTCGTGAGTATACCTATCTTAAGTTAGTCAGAGAGTAATGCATGTATCTCGAAAGAATGTTATAACTAAAGCTTAATTCAATACATGATGAATAGCCTATTTTGTTGGCCCGCCCCAGATATTTAAATTGCCCAGTGCCCCTTATATACAAGATAAATGTCCCTATCTATAACCTGGGAACCACCTGGTATGAAAAAAAAGCAAAAAACTCCTACCAGGACCACTACTACTACGACTACCTCCACTACTACTACTACTCCTACTACTACTATTATTATTACTACTACTACTACTACTACTACTACTACTACTACTACTACTACTACTACTACTACTACTACTACTACTACTACTACTACTACTACTACTACTACTACTACTACTACTACTACTACTACTACTACTACTACTACTACTACTACTACTACTACTACTACTACTACTACTACTACTACTACTACTACTACTACTACTACTACTACTACTACTACTACTACTACTACTACTACTACTACTACTACTACTACTACTACTACTACTACTACTACTACTACTACTACTACTACTACTACTACTACTACTACTACTACTACTACTACTACTACTACTACTACTACTACTACTACTACTACTACTACTACTACTACTACTACTACTACTACTACTACTACTACTACTACTACTACTACTACTACTACTACTACTACTACTACTACTACTACTACTACTACTACTACTACTACTACTACTACTACTACTACTACTACTACTACTACTACTACTACTACTACTACTACTACTACTACTACTACTACTACTACTACTACTACTACTACTACTACTACTACTACTACTACTACTACTACTACTACTACTACTACTACTACTACTACTACTACTACTACTACTACTACTACTACTACTACTACTACTACTACTACTACTACTACTACTACTACTACTACTACTACTACTACTACTACTACTACTACTACTACTACTACTACTACTACTACTACTACTACTACTACTACTACTACTACTACTACTACTACTACTACTACTACTACTACTACTACTACTACTACTACTACTACTACTACTACTACTACTACTACTACTACTACTACTACTACTACTACTACTACTACTACTACTACTACTACTACTACTACTACTACTACTACTACTACTACTACTACTACTACTACTACTACTACTACTACTACTACTACTACTACTACTACTACTACTACTACTACTACTACTACTACTACTACTACTACTACTACTACTACTACTACTACTACTACTACTACTACTACTACTACTACTACTACTACTACTACTACTACTACTACTACTACTACTACTACTACTACTACTACTACTACTACTACTACTACTACTACTACTACTACTACTACTACTACTACTACTACTACTACTACTACTACTACTACTACTACTACTACTACTACTACTACTACTACTACTACTACTACTACTACTACTACTACTACTACTACTACTACTACTACTACTACTACTACTACTACTGCTTTAATCAAGGTGGACGAAACAACTGCCAGACAAGTAGAAGAGGAAGGCAGGTTACGAGTTGGCTTCGTAAGCTGCCGAATACGAAGAAGAATTGAAGTGATAAGATGTTACAAATGCCTGGGATATGGACACGTCTTGGGCAATTGTCAAAACGAAAACAGATCCAAGCTGTGCTTCCGGTGTGGAAGCTCAAACCACCGGAAGAAAGAGTGTCCAGGCCCAGCACGGTGCTTCCTTTGCCCAACAACGGACAACAAGCACGAAGCAGGCAGCGGAAGCTGCCCTTTATTTAGAAGAGCCCTGAAAGAGGCCAGGGATAAGGCCCAAGCAGGAATTAAATAAGGCAAAAAGGCCTTGAGTTGAAAGACAGGCTTATGTGGACCCACGCTGCGCTGGGTACTTTTTACCTATCAGCAAGGGAAAGCATTAAGCTTATAGTGGTGCTGGCTGAGTGGGCGGCCTGCTATGAAGCGCTAGACAAGGTGCTGGTCCTCAGGGACCCCGAGTCCTTTTCAGGACTCGAGAGGATTGGCACCTCTAGCAACTGGTGGCGAGCTTGCTCGCTAATGCTGCGAGACGTGATGGTCTCCTTGGTGGCTCCACCCTGAAGTAATGCTAACGTGGTTCTGGGGTGGATCAAAAGCCATGTGGCTGGGGGGGGTTTTAGTGGGTATGGGTGGTCTGATAAAAAAAAATCCACTGAGTCCCACACTACCGCTGTCCCTGCGGTGTGCCTTAATGCATTTCCCCTTCCTCCACAAAAAAAAAAAAAAAAAAACCTACTACTACAACTATTGCTGTTCTGCGAAGGGGAGGCTTCCGATATTGTCCAGCGATTATTGTCTGGCAGCCTTAGAGTGCAGGATTGGGTCTAAAGTAAAGGTTAAACGCTATTTTAAGTGCCTGGATTTCGCCCACATTGCAAGGAAATGCACTAGGACCAATTAGTGTGGGGCTTGCAGGAGATGCAAACAGGTGGGACATGAGGCTAGTGGAAGCTCCCCAAAGAAAGTGAAATGCTACGTGGGCCAGGACATAGATCCCAAGCTGGACCTCTGCCATGTCGCTGGATCAAAGTGATGCAGAGCATAGAGGGCGGCTAAAAGAACACGTAACCAGTAGTGGTGCTGAACATGCAGGCCAACTTTCAGAGGTCCTAGCTTCCGCAGATACTGCTGGACCAGTCCTCTTGGGACTGAGGAGTAGCGCTGCTCATTATGAGTGAGCAGTACTATGAGGGTCCGGAAGCATGCTAGTACAGTCACCTGACGGGCACAGCAACCATAGTGGTCTGAAATAGGGACAAGTTTCCGGTCACTGACTCCAGAGCTGGGAGCAGTTTCGCGTGGATCAAAAGTGTCCACGTTACCTATGGAATTTGCAACATTTCTCCTAACATAGCGATCGGCGTTTTTCGGTAGCAGCTCGCTGCCCTAGAAGATGCCGTACATGGGCTTAGAAAGTTGGGTGATGTGGTCATTACCAGCGACCTGAATTTCAAAGCCACTGCTTGGGGAGAATTGCAATTCAATGCCAGAGGAGGGGCTACGTTGGGCATGGCCTTAAGCCTCAAACTTACAGTATTGAACTTGGGTATAAGGCGATGTTCAGGTGAATAGAACCCAGAGGTTTGATAGTCAATGTTACGCTCGCAACTCCGAGAATGGGAGCGTGGATATCTGCCTGGAAGGTTTTGGAGGATAACTTAGCAAGTGATTATTAGTTCATTCCATTTGAACTAAGTAAGTTGCGTGGTGCTGCGTCGTGAGAGGTGCTCAGGACGCGAGCCGTCGGGTGGAATGTTGTGCGACTCCATTGAGAAGCGCCTCGCAAAGCCCCAGCCACTGCGCAACCTTCGGCTGACCTAAACACAATCTCAGGTGCAGCAAAGGCTGAGTGGGTCGTGAGATTTACCATACAACGTAATAAAGAATGGTGTGATGCAAGTATGCTCTAGAAATTAACCAGATCAAGTTGGAAACCGAATTATTGGTGGACCAAGAAAATCACTGACATGCGGAGGGAGTGTTACAGACTCCATTGCATGTCCCAGCGAAAGAAAAATGCGGAGGAGGTAGTGGCACTCTACAAGAATGCAAAGAAAAAACTGGTAAGGGTAATCAAAAATGCAAAACTCGTTGATGGCGCGAGCTTGTTACTGAGGTCGACGCAGACACCTGGGGCTTAGGTTATCGCATAGTCACAAAACGACTAAGTGGCTTGAGGCTGGTGGGGCTCATGAATCTGTCATTCGTGCAGGACGTTGTCTCGACTTTTTGATGTGAAACATCTATTGCGGCGCTTGGGGGGTAAGATCGAGCCTTGCGTGCCGACGGGTCGCCACGCGAGCCGTCGCCAGGCTCGTAAGCGGGCTTTCCCCCCACTCCTAGCTAGCATCGCCCCACCAGAGCTGCGTTGCCACGCATGAGCCGCGTTGCCACGCAAGAACCGCGTCGCCACGCAGCAGCGCCAGACCCAAGCGGGCTCTCTCCCCACTCCTAGCTACTTAGCGCACCACGCCAGAGCTGCGTCGCCGCATGCAAGCATTTTTGTTACATATTTTAGTTATCATCGACCTATTATTACTGTTATTCCATCGCAAACATCATCGAATGTTACCATTACTGACGTCACCGATGCTACAAATGATCAGACTTAATGTTTATTACGGTAAAAAATATAAGTATTTTTATAAATAGTCTGTATATTTTTATACTGCTACACTTTTCCATGTAATAGTAAAAATAAACAAAAATCATTTTTTTAATTTATGCTGCTTATTTTTATTTATACACTCTTCTTCTTACATACTCACATTTCTACCTTATATTTTTTATATCTGTGCCAGATTTTTTACTCTCAAGTGAAAAATTAAAAAATTATGTACTGAATAGGGGTGATGTGCTCAACGTCTTATAGAAAATTAATATGAATAAATAATACAACCAAGTTCAATAACGTATTCTTGGATGTTTCACATCTGTCGGTGGTCCCGAGACCCACACCTGTTTTTTTCCCAGTACATTTAAAAAAGAAGAGAACTGGAACGGCCATAGTTGATGAGGTTCAAACATTTGCGTGAATGAAACAGTTTGCTATCTTATTGGCACTGCTGGGACGTAGAGCCTCAGGTCAGGATGGAATACCTTATAAAGTCCTTAAGATTCTGGCAGTAAAAAAACCACATGTTCTGCTAAATAGGCTTAATGTTTATTTAAAAGCACGCATAGAAGATTCAATGCCTTGCTCTTCTGGACAAGGATAAGGGTCCACCTGTGACCCAGCGTCATTTCGGCCTCGATGTATGCTAGACGACTGGGGCAAGGTAATGAAGTGATTGATTCCAACTCGTTTGTGAAGAGTTGTAAATCTGGCTGACAATCGGCACGGCTTAGGGATGTCAGATCAACATGCCACGCGTTGACAAAGGTTAAAGAGTATGTTAAAGGGCATGGCAAGCTTCTCACAGGACAAGGAGTGTTTGTGTCTTGATCACCCTAGACGTTAAGAATGCCTGTAACTCTGCAAGATGGTCTGACATAAGGAAGGCACTGCATGAACAGGAGGTATTGACATACTTAACAAAGATCCTGGACAACTATCTCCAGGACTGTGTCCTTTGGTACAACACAGTGAAAAAACCACGAGTGGTAAAATAAACGTTGAGGGTGGCACAATGCTCTGT
>NW_019379506.1:1343902-1368902 GCF_000648655.2 Copidosoma floridanum | reverse complement strand
CACGTCACAGCGAGATCACGAGAGGAGGCTGAGCGCAAAATACGGTGGGTGGTCGTGATAGTGTCGGAATGGCTCCGGGATCACAGTTTTTAGCTAACTGTCGGAAAAACGGAGATGGTCGTCCTTACCAGGCAGAGGTGGTTCGGGGCTGAATTTTGCCTGAGCGTTGCGGGTGGTGCGCTACCTCAGAGTGTGGATCGACTCTCGACTCACCTTTAGGAAGTACTTCAGAAGAGCAGCCGATAAAGCCGCTTGGGTCTCTGGGGCGCTTTGACGGTAATGCCGAACGTTGGAAGCCCGCGTAATGCCAAAAGACGGCTCCTTGCGTCGGTCTCTAACTCGATCCTGCTGTACGGAGCGGAGGTGTGGGTGGACGTACTTGTGAGAAAGGATGTCCAAGAGCGCCTAACTTCGATGCAGCGCATCGGATCTCTACAAATCGCGTGTGCATACCGCACGATCTACTCCGCTGCTGCTATGATGATAGCACGAACGATTTCCGTTGTGTTGCTTGCGCGGGAGCGGCGAAGAAAATTCCTGGGCTCTGGCGACGAAAGTGTTAGTGACAGACGGGAGGAAACGTTGACGTCGTGGCAACAGGAGTAGGGTCGGGCTGTAGTGGGTGGATGGACGCACCGCCTGATTCCACACCTACGGCTATGGGTGAGGAGAGGACATGGGAAGGTAAACTACCACCTTATCCAGTTTCTCTCTGAGCACGGCCAGTTCAATGCCTATCTTCATCGCATGGTGGTGAGGGAGTCACCTAGGTGTTCTTACTGCCCTGCGATAGATAATACCGTTGAACATACGTTTTTCGTGTGTAAGAAATGGCACCGTGAGCGTCAGCAACTGGTAAACGTGGTCGGCGTGGTGCCTACCCCTAAAATCATCATCTCTGAGATGCTCAGCAGCGAAAAGGGGTGGTCAGCGGTGGATGGCTTCGTCAAGTCTGTCCTCCAGCAGGAACAAAAAGAGGAAAGAGCCACCGTGCAAGTAACGGGGGCCCCTAAGTAGGTGAATTCCGACCCATGCTAAGTATTTATACTTATCGGCGAGAGAAAGCATGAATTAAGCGCTAGAATACGGGTGCCAGTCTTCAGGGACCCCGAGTCCTTTTCAGTACTCGAGAGGATTGGCATCTCTAGCAACTGGTGGCGAGCTTGCTCGCAAATGCTGTCAGAGAAGATGGTCTCCCTGGTGGCTCCACCCTGAAGTAATGCTACTGTGGTTCCGGGGGGGATCAAAAGCCACTTGGCATGGGGGGGGGGGTTTAGTAGGCATGGGTGGTCTAATAAAAAAAATCCACCAAGTCGCACACTATCTCTGTCCCTGCGGTGTGCCTTAATGCATTTCCTCTCCCTCCACAAAAAAAAAAAAAAAAAAACTCCTAGTACTACTTCCGGGTAGGGTTTTTGCTAGTTTCTCCATACTGGGCGCTTCCCCCGGGTGGCGGATAGAGGCATCCTCTTAAAATATGAGGTGACAATAGGCAGCTAGGGTGGCTCTCTGTGGTAGTGGTCGGGCGTGGATCGAGAGGCTTGTGTGGAGTTGGTTTCTGTTTTCGCGGTGGTGTGGACGGGGGACTAGTGCCCCATGTCTCTATCAATGTAAATGCATGGGCCAGTTCTGCTTAAGCTCCTTGTTATTCGCTTTTTGCTGCTGCTGTAGGTAGCACTCCATTGATTGATGCTGGCCAACAAAAACTAGCACCCGTCGTGTTTAAAAGTGTACACCTGCCGCTCTTTTCGCTGGAATGACCGTTGTGTACCAACATATACTTACTTTTCACACAAACACTATTCTTATCCTTGTTACTCAACGCCAGGGCAGTCTCCATGGATGGGACTGAGGGAGAGTGGTGACTTTCGGCTAGCTCAAGCAAGTAGTGGCTCTCTCTAGTAACAAAGAGGGCTGCTGCCCTGGTTTTAACCCTTTCCAAATACTTATTTTTAGGGAAAAAAAGAAGTGATGGCCTTCGCGGGTCAGTACGACAGTAAAAGAGATGCCAACAGTTATAGTTTCGCTAGGAACTTTGGACATCAGAGCCAGGAGTCAGAAATTGCTCTCTTAAAGCTAAATGCCAGAGGACAGAGGCTTGCTTTAATAAAGGTGGACGAAGCATCTGCCAGACAAGTAGAAAAGGAAGGCAGGTTACGAGTTGGATTTGTAAGCTGCTGAATTCGAAGAAGAATTGAAGTCACAAGATGTTACAAATGCCTGGGATATGAACACGTCTAAGGCAATTGTGAGAACGAAAACAGATTCAAGCTTTGCTTCTGATGTGGAAGCTTAAACCACCGAAAGAAGGAGTGTCTAGTCCCAGCACGGTGCTTTCTTTGCCTAACAACGGACAACAAGCACCAATTAGGCAGTGGGAGCTGCCCTTTATTTAGGAGAGCCCCAAAAGAGGCCAGGGATAAGGCCCACGCAGGATTAAAATAAGGCAAAAAGGCCTTGAGTTGAAAGTTGGGCTTATGTGGACCCACGCTGCGCTCGGTACTTCTTACCTATCAGCAAGGGAAAGCATTAAGCTTATAGTGGTGCTGGCTAAGTAGGCGGCCTACTATGAAGTGCTCGACAAGGTGCTGGTCCTTAGGGACCCTGAGTCTTTCTTAGGTCTTGAAAGCATCAGCACCTCTAGCAAATGGTGGCAAGTCAGCTCGTTAATGCTGTGAGACGCGATGGTCTCCCTGGTGGTTCCACCCTAAAGTAATGCTAACGTGGTTCCGGAGTGGATCAGAAGCCACGCGGCATGGGGGGGTTTAGTGGGTATGGGTGGTCTAATAAAAAAATTTACTGAGACCCACACTACCGCTGTCCCTGTGGTNACCTCTAGCAACTGGTGGCGAGCTTGCTCGCTAATGCTGCGAGACGTGATGGTCTCCTTGGTGGCTCCACCCTGAAGTAATGCTAACGCGGTTCCAGGGTGGATCAAAAGCCACGCGGCATGGGGGGGGTTTTAGTGGGTATGGGTGGTCTAATAAAAAAAATCCACTGAGACCCACACTACCGCTGTCCCTGCGGTGTGCCTCAATGCATTTCCCCTCCCTCCCCCCCAAAAAAAAAAAAAAAAATCTACTACTACTACTACTACTACTACTACTACTACTACTACTACTACTACTACTACTTCTCCTTCTACTACTACTTTTATGAATTTAAGAGGGACTAGGTTATCTTGAAAATAAGAAAAAAACAAAAAAAGGTAACTTAAAAAAATAAATGGAAGTTTAAGTATTCTATGCGTATAGAGACTAGATATTAAATGGAGCTGCCATGATCTTTGAATGAAAACCAGCTGACTTGGAGGACCTGCAGGGGCTGACCTTCTGTCCAAGCGACTAAGAATTAGCCTGCCGTCTTAATATAGTGGTAACTTTAACAAAATTTAACCTGTTTCTACCTTAAAGTGTATACAATTTTGTGTTATAACATATTTCTCAGATACATGCATTAAACCCTCACCAAATAACCACAGGTATACTTACAATTCGTTTTTGTTTGCGTGTGACGGGGTCTCTTCTCGGCTGTTGTGGGGGGCCTGGCTGCGGGTGAGGCTAGACAATGAAGCCTAGTTAAGTATGTATAGTTACTTTTGATATGGCTTCACGCCTCATGAACAAAAAAGACATTGTGGGCTGACTAATCTAGCCTTACTACCAGTTAGAAAGGCTATATGGGGGCCTTTTAAGTGCTTTCAAATGCCAGTTTGTTTTGACGGGTTGTCTGGTATGCCTGGCGACCATCTTGCTGGGATGACTGTATTGCATTAACATATACATACACTGCACACATACACCACTTTCACATTTTTTCTACACAATACTAGGGCAGTCTCTGCTGGTGGAACTGAGAAAGAGTGGTGACTCCAAGCTGGCACGAGCAAGTAGCGCTTATCTTTGGCAAAGCAGTGGGCTGCTGCGCTGGTTTGCCTTCTTCCTAGACACTTCTTTTTGGAAAAAAAAGTTGGCTTTCACTGGTCAACACGATTTAAAAAAAAAATCAAAATGAAGAACGTCAATATGAGACTAGTACCCAAGGCAATAACCTATTTGAGGGAATCTGCTGGCAGTTCAAATTCGGTGCAAGCCTGGGCAACTGCTGATGGCACCACCGATTTTAGGGAAGGGAGGGCCATAAATACGCGTCTCATGGCCAACCAAAACTTTTAAGCGTTTTATGGCCTGTTTTTACAGATGCAGAACGAAGAGGAAGCTTTTCCAGCATAAGCAGTCACCTAACGTGTCTGTTTTCAGTAACCAGACGCAAAATAAGCTTAAATTTCTGAAAAGAAGATGCTGTGCTAAATGTAAAGAAAATGCAAAAGATTAAGCAAGTTCAATTAAAAATGAGAGAGATTAATGAGACGCTTGAGGCAATTGAGATAAAGTATGGAAACACTGCAAACGCTGTTAAAAATGGTCGAAAGCTACGCTTAAACACTTGAAAGCAGCTGAGTTGACTAGAATAAGCGTTTTTGTATGAGATAGAAAATGTAAAGAGCAGTTAAAAAGAGTGTTTTAAATCCCTGCCATACAGAAAACATAGAAGAGAGATAATTTCCGACAGCCTGTTCAGAAAAGAACCCTGAACACTGCCCTTAGGGAAATAAAATGGGTTAAAGAAACAGAAGTTCATCAGATAGTCCTGGAAAACGCCAACAAGCCGTGCCTTCTAAAAAGAAAGAAAACAGGCAGAGGCTTTCAAAAAGACGTTCTTCTAAATGACAAAAAGATTAAAGAAGAGAGATTACCTGACGACAACAGCACTGGTCAAAATGACCAAAGGGCAGACCTTTGCTAACGTGCTGAAGACAATAAAAGCTTATTTTGAATCTAACAAGGCTCGGTGTCCTGCTCACTGAGGTCCAAGTTGGAACGCGCATGTAGCAGCCTTATGTCTGCGAGTACACTGGGCGATGCATTGACTGCGTTACCAAGCAAGGCTCTTGTCGTCCTCTTTCCAAGTGATGCTTGCATCTGCCTTTGTTATTCCTTATATGGACTACGCATGCCTAGTCTACGGATCGTTATCGGGTTATCTGTCGGTCAAACTTGATAGGCTCTGCAACACGGTTGTGAGATTGATGTTCAACCTTAGACGTGATGCATCGCTTGGACAATATTACGAGAGACTCGGCTGGTTGCGACCTAGTGTAAGACGTGAATACTTCCTAGGCGTCACAACATACAAAATTTAGGGAACACACAACTACGCATAAGCCAGAGTACCTATATGATGTTTTTTCACCTACAAACCAGAACTTCCGTAGGTCCAAGCATTTCCCACACTCTGATTTACTTACGCCACGTGCCTCTTTAAACGTACATGCATTATCCCTTTTTTAGCGAGCAATGAAACTATGGGACAAAATTTCAGTATCCATCAAAATAAGGGACTCACTCAACGCATTGAAAGCGGATTACCTAAAGTTTTTGCTAATGAAGTCAAGAGAGAGTTAAGTAAATAAGTAGCAAATGATTGTGTATAGAGACTGATTGTTGCCATATAAATTGTTACTTTTACTCTAGCTATTTTTACTATGAGTGTACCTACTGCTTAATACTATTGTACTATTGATTGTATTTGCGAAAGAAAAGTTATTTCGAATGCGTTTATGATGTTATAATTTGTGACATTTTATGCATAAGCCATTATTGTATATTATTTTTATTTTATTTCTCAAAGCAATGTAATTTATGCTTCAGCCATACGGGTGCCAACTACCCTTGGTTTCAATAAACTACTGATAAAATTAAATCAAGGAAAAGCTTTAAGCTTATAGTGGTGCTTGCTTAGTCAGCGGCCTACAATGCAGCGCTAGACAGGGTGCTAGTCCCCAGGGACCTCGAGTCCTCTTCAGGACTCGAGAGGTCTGGCATCTCTAGCAAATGGTGGCGAGTTAGCTCGTTCATGCTGTGAGACGCGATGGTCTTTCTGGTGGCTCTACCCTGAAGAAATGCTAACGTGGTTCCGGGGTGGAGTAAAAGATACGTGGCAGGGGGGGTTAAGTGGGTATGGGTGGTCTCATGAAAAAAGCTTACGGAGTCCCACACTACCAGTGTCCCTGTGTAAAAAAAAAAAACTACTTTTACTACTACTACTACTTTAACTCCTACTACTACTACTACTACCACTACTACTACTACTACTGCTACTACTACTACTACTACTACCACTACTTCTACTACTACTACTTTCCCTCCATGGTATGTATAACCTTGTCGAAGACCGTGCTGCTTGCAGCCTAGGTCAGGTGAGGGGGCTTTAAACTAAGGGCATACCATATGTGGTGAGCCTTTTAACTAAGGAGTCTGGCTATTGAGAGGCTATATGGAGGGCACTGTCCGTGCATACCAGCCGTCACTCTCTTGCGAGGCTGGGATTCAGGGATTGGCGGTTGTCTTTCCCTGGCTCGTGGTTGGGGCTTGGCACGACATGGAAGAACCTCACACCTATAATTTAACAGAACCCCATTACCTAGTTTTCTTTTTCTCGGAACTCTTAAAAAATAACCCCTAGTCGAGAGCAAAATGCTTGCCAAGCGATGCGACCCGTGAGTGGCCAAAGGGAGATCCTGGGCAGTAAGGCGATACCTAGGCTGCGTTCCGAAGTGACCCAAGCTGTCTTTGGCTCCTGCTGATTGCAAGATGGAAGGCCAGATTCTTAACTAGGTTTGGTCAATCAGCTAACACTGGGGTGGCCGTGGGGTGGAAATGGGCTAGTCGTGCTGCTACTGCAGTCTTGCTGGCCTGCCAGGGGCCTATTTGGCTGAGATGGTGTGGGAGTGGTGCAGCTTCTGCTCGGCTCCTGCGCTTTATCAGTTCGACAGGCTTTTGCTTGGGCTGGTGGTATTGCTGACCTGGCGTTACTGGCTTGCCTTGGCTGCTCAGCTTCTCCAGCATAAAGAGTGCATTCTGACAGGTGATGTCTGCTGGAAACTCTCCAGAGAGGGGGTTGCTTCTCGGTTGAGATTTGACACTCGAGGAAGTGGAGGTGGGCTAGCGTGGTAGGGCATGCTACTTTCTGAGGTTACCCACCTGGTCCCAAACCACCCTTCAGGCATGTGTTAGGGTGGACGGCAGCCTCCACCAGCTGAGAGATCCAGATGGGTCGGTGGGGATCTTGGGATGAAATTGACTCTTGCAGACATGGACAATACTCAACTAACTACAAGGAAGAGGACTGAGAAGCAGAGACGGAAGCAGGCTGACGAAGAGTCTTTTGCTTCTGGCTCTACTGGTGTGGCCAATTTTGGCCAGAAATCTAAGCGTGATGAGGTTGTGAACCTGGCGTTTGACACCCTTGTCAAAGCAGTTTTGGAGCTAAAGGCGCTTGTGACAAAGCACCCCAACATGGCGAAGACCATTAAAGACAACGTTGAGTTGGTGATCGCTGCTGTAGGTGCCCTTAAGTGATACCAGATGTGGCTAGATAAAGCCGAGGAGCCACCTCTGCAAACAACATCGGCGAAGGGAAAAAAGGTCAAGTGGAAGTGAGGACAAGGGGCAGAAATCCCAAGTCCAAAGACGTCGGTAGAAAAGGTGCCGAAAAGGGCAAGAGTGGATGGATCTCAGATATACACAGGGGGTGTAGCGCCCAACGATCCAGCAAAAGAGGCTACATGGACAAAGGTCCAAAAAAAAAAAAAAAACAAGGAAAAAGCTAAGGAGTCGCCAAGGAGAGACGTCGCAGGGAGAGGCCCAAGGCGATATTGGTAGAGCCAGCAGAAGGAAAAAAATTATGCTGAGGTCCCGGCCTTAATAAAGAGGGTCAACCCGGTTGGGGTGGGGGCAACCGTGGGGTCCGTAAGGGTGACGAGGACGGGGGGTGCCCTTGTCAAACTGAGGAACACCGCACCCAAACGCCACTATGCGTTCGCCGAGACAGTATAAAAGTGCCATGGCGGATGCTGGCAGCGTGATAACACTCGCCCCGCTCCTGACCTAACTTGCGCACGATAGTGAAAGCGTATTCTATGTGAGCTGCTACATTTCCCCTAACATATCGATCAGCATATTTAGAGGGCAGCTTGCCAAACTCCAGGATGCTATTCGTATGTGTGGAGAAAATGGCAACATAGTCCTGGCCGGCAATTTTAACTCAAAGGCCATCACTTGGGGGGAGCTAAGAACTGACTCCAAGGGGTGGGTGGTGCTAGAGATGGCCGCAAAGCTAGACCTCATCGTCATAAACTCTGGTAGTTCAGCAACGTTTAGGTGACCCGGAAACCGGGGCACGATCATCGACCTTACACTAGCGTCGTCACAAATGGCGGCGCGGGTGTCTGACTGGCAGGTTCTGGAGGACTATATGGCTAGTTATCACCAATATGTCAGTTTTGTCCTTAATGAAGGGTATGGTGTAAGCTTGCGAAGAGTATCTCAAGGACATGGAGCCGGTGAAACGTGGTGAAGCTCAATCAAGATTTGTTGCAGGAAGCTATGACAAGTGCACCCCCTTCTGCTGATTTAACCAAGATCAGTAATTTGGCGGAAGTTGAGACTTTTGTACGGGGTACCATGGGATGTGTCAAGGAGTGGTGTAATGCGTGTATGCCCAAAAAAATCACCAGGTGGGGCTGGCGTTTGGGCTACTAATGGACAACAGAAATTTCTAACCTGCGAAGCGAGGCACAGCGCCTACACCGTCTTGCACAGTGACACAAAAATCGCAAAGACGCAGAGGTGGCTGTTGCCGCATACAGGAAAGCAAAAAGTATCTTGGTGTGGGAGATCAAGGTAAGCAAGAACCAAGCCTTCCTTCTTGGTAAGGGTGGTCTCTTGTCTCTTCTTGGAGCGTTCCGAGAGGAGGCGGGAGGACATAAGTATGGGCGAGGTGTCTCTCTTTACCCTCGATAAATTGAGATCAGTGGTATCGGAGACGCTGGGCCGCAAGGCCCCTGGTCCGGACGGGGTGCCGTTAAAAGTCCTCAAGGTCATAGCCACGGAAAAACTACACGTATTGCTGATCATATTTACTGCGTCTTTGCGCAACGGACGGTTCAGTGACCGGTGGGAGATCCAAAAGCTTGTCCTTCTGGACAAGGGTAAACCACCCCCCTTGGTCCCATCATCGCTCTGACCTTTGTGCATGCTAGATAATGCCGAAAAAATGCTTGAGAGACTTATACGAACTCATCTAAGAGAGAAAGTTAGTCTCTTGAACAATCGGTACGGGTTTCAAGGAGAACAATTGACGGTCATGGCTGTGGCTGAGGTCCTTGAGTCAGTGAAGGAGGCATTAAAATTCTCATATAAGTTGAGAAGCACCTGTGTCCTGGTGATTCTTGATGTTAGAAACGCTTTCAACTGGGCCGAATGTTCCGATATAATAAGGGCTTAAAAGCGCCAGAGTGTACCGGAATACCTTAGAAAGAGATTGGATAGCTATCTCCTGGATCATGTACTCCAGTTCAACACGAAGGATGGACCAAGAGAGAGGCGCCTGACGTTGGGAGTCACACAGGGCTCCGCCCACCCTTGGCCCTGACTTATGGAACCTGGTTTACCATGAACTACTGCGCCTTGAAATCCCTCCGGGGGTCAAGCTGGCAGGTTTTGCTGATGACACAGCACTGCACGTCACAGCGAGATCCCGAGAGAAGGCTGAGCGCAAAATTCGGTGGCCGATCACGATAGTGTTGGAGTGGCTGTGGGATCACGGTCTTTTACTTGTCATCGACAAGACGAAAATGGTCGTCCTTACCAGGCAACGGTGGTTTGGACGGGACTTACGCCTGAACGTTGCGAGTGAGGCAGTCAGCGCAAGCCTGCTTGGGCGCTACCTGGGGGTGTGGGTCGACTTACGGCTCACCATCTGGGAGCACTTCAAGAGAGCAGCCAACAAGGCCACCGAGGTTGTGGGGATGCTAACACGGTTAATGCTAAACGTTGGGGGCCTGCGAGTGGCTAAAAAAAGGCTTTTGGCGTTGGGCCTAAAAAGCACCTATAATATGCTCATGCAAGTATTTATTACTATGCTTTTTATCATAAAGCTTATTCAATTTTTGTGTTTGTTTATTTTATTGTGTACTTATTAATACAAATATTGTATTTATTTTTAACCTTATTCTTTTATTTGCTGCAACTAGTAAGACAATTTTGTTTGACTCTTAAAATTCTACACTACTTTCTATTCTGAATACATTGCCTTTAAATTAAAAAGTACATTTTTGTTTCACGGCTACAGTAAAAAGAATATGATTTTATATTTTAAGAAAATTAATTAGATAAGCTTTATATTAAGTACTTTTGTTCATATACCTTAATACCAGAGAGTTATCACAAAACTATTAAATAGCCTTAAAAAAAAGATATAGTTTTAATATGAATTGGTGCAATACCATAACTAAGATTAAAGCCTATAAAACTGTGATTGACTTAATCTGCCTAAAAACATTGTTTTTATAGAAATACGATTCTTATTTTCCGCACTGGCATTAGTTTCATATTGGTTTCAGATAAACATGTCAGTGTACAGATTAAGCACTCTGTATACAGTTACTTATCGTTATAAAACTGTGTACTAGTATTACTTTAGAACAAAATATGTCACAAAAAAGGCTTTTATTGATTAAAAGGGTAAAACAAGTTATTTAAGAACTTTTTTTTTTTAATTTTAAAAATTGCAAGATTTAAAAAAATGCTGTAGATAATGTTCATATTACAAATACGTATGTATTACTTCATACAATAAAGATGAATGTGGTATTTAAAAGTATAGCATTAGATTAAGTACAGAAAAAATTAACAAAAAAACGTTGATTAACTTCGAAGTTTCTCGAGAAATGAAAGTTTTTATTATGTGCGCGTTTATAATTTCTTAAATAAAAATATTTAAACATGTTTAGACTTTTTGCTTATTTTGTATTAAAATTGTTCTGCAATTAAATTGTTGTATTTAATTTTGTGAACAAATAAACTCACTATCTGCACGTAGACACTTGCCAAACTTACAGATTAACTGGGCAGCCAAAGTAGGACCAACTCATCCCTCCAATGGGTAGGGCTAATGTTTTGCTTGGGCCTAGCTTTGCCATAGGTAGGGTAAGTTGGCAGCCAAGATTAAGTGGATCTAATACCTAGCTAAACTTTACGATCGGGTAGATAAGCTTAGTTTCAAGCACCGAGAGGTAAGCAACGAGGTAGCAGATTTAAATATGCAATTTATACCATAACTAGAGTATATGCATGTGTGAATAGTCTATTGACTATAAGCTCATCCCAGCTGGCACTGCCTATGCTAGAGTTACTACCGAATATTTCAGCGTCAAAAAATTGTATCTTACGGGAGTGGCTTGATTTTAATTAACTACAACTGTTTTTTTATCTTGCAGATAATATTTTAACAGGATATTATAACAGTTAATTAAAAAAAGTTATATAAGAGAAAATAAATCAGCTAAAGAATAAGAAAGCAAGAGTCAGAGGGCTCTTCAGTTAAACAGCATGTAAAGGCTATACACACACACACACACACACACACACACACACACAAATTTTGACTATGTAATAAAGAGAACAAAGTAATTACTTAAAAGTTATTTGATTTTGATTAAGCAAACTAATATCTTGTAAGAACTAGTGATTCCATAAGTGATCACATAAAAAAAGAGTGGTAGTTGTTTAAAATAGAGCCGTTCTCTCACGATTAAATGCTTTTGTGCCGGAAAACTTGGTACTTAACTTTGGAATTGGCAGCACCACCTCACATATGCTCGCAGTCAATACTAACTTGGCTCGGACGTCTGGGAGGGTGTGAGGCAAATTTTTAGAGATATATCTCTAACCGAGGACCAATGGTTTGGAAGCCATGTAAGAAAATATTTCTGTTGATGTGTAAGTGGCCCAATAAAATCTGAGGCAGTATTTAATGTGCTCATGACAATAGCATGCATATAAAGAGTAATACAGAAATGCAGAACCATCATACACATAGTTTATCAGAATAGCTGTAAAATTAAAAAAAAGGCATACGAGCTGAGCAAATGCTTTACTTAATACCCACACATATGTTTTAACAGGCACCTGTAATGCAATAAGTCAGTGCGATAGAGTCTTGTCATTACCAATAAAAATTAACGTTTATAAAATCAGTAACCTAAACCTCATTCCTCTAAATGTTAGAGTCATTTGATTGTTGAAAAATAACAATTTTAATTAAAAAAAAGCACTAACAAACAATTAATCCAGAGCGTTGAAGTCTTTCTGTTTTGATTCATTGTAATGTAAAGTAATAAATAAGCGCCTTTGACCAAACGATCATGAGGGCAATAGTCTTTTTAATTGTCACAAACAAAAATAGAAATAAATAGAAAAGTACCTTTAACTAATTAGGCTACTGCACTAGTTATACCATTCTAAATATATAATAATGTAAATTAATATACAACTGCCTGTCACTAAATTATTCATGCACTACAGTTAATCTGTTTTTAATAATTAATGATGTTATTTCATTAACACACGTATCTAAACAGATTAATCCGTGTGCTTGTATCACTTCATTTATGTTGTACAATGCCAATGATTTTAAAGTGAGCAACTTTAAATAGGTTTTCTAGTGCACTTAAATCTTTTCATAATAAGTTAATATTTCAGATTCAAAGAAACCATGAAGTACAAGTGGGCCGTATAGTTGTCAATTTTAGATGTCAATTTTAGATATAAACATTAAATAAAAAATGAATTTAAGTAGTGTAACACTATTAAAAATGTCTTCAACTTAGTTTCATTGACAATCGACAGCTGAATGTGGCTAAAGTTGTTCAACAGTTAATCATGAAACTAACCTATGAATAAGTTATTTAAGACGGTTAGTACAAGTTCTAACGCATGCCATCCCAACTAAAGAATCAGGATCTATCGTCACTCTAGCATTTCTACTAAATAGCCTTTTACCTAATGAGAAAAAGATCTCCAACCTGCACAGAACATTGGGAAACTATTTACTTTAGTTGCAACTGCAATCTAGTAAAGCTCTTTGAGGGCCATCTTATCCATATGCTTTGCACTGCTTGTGTAACAATCATCTTCTAACGATGTAGCGGTAAGACTCATGGGTGAGATCTCATTGAAACATTAAGTGGAAGGATTGAGATATTAAAAAGTGGGCAGCAGTTAGTATCTCAAAACTTGGCTTAGACTCTAGTCTTAGATAGACGAACACTAATTAGACGATTGTAATATACTCCAGTTTGTGTAAAGGGTAGACACGGTGATACCCTAGCACTAGGAAGCTCACCAATTAATTAAGTTTGAAGACTAGACTTAAAATGATGACAAGTCAAACAATGATTAATTTCTGATCAAACAATCAATATTGCTCTTATTATTCAAAACCTTTGTCTTAGGTAGCGAAAGTTGATTGGATACCCTTATGTTAGAAAAGCCCTATACTGCGATAATAATTTACTAACACAAAAGTAATGTGTTTTTCACCCAACAGCATTAGAGGATGATTGGTGTTATAAGCTAACAAAGAATTATTCATGGGATCATCAACTCTAATAAGATCATTTATTAGAACCATTGCTAACGCTTGCAAATTGTGAGAATGGAGACCAGGGGAATTCTTTATTAGCAGAAAGCTTTATGTTCTTCTAAAGTATGGTAATCCCATTAGCAAAGTGATGACGCTAATGAAGATATATTAAGCTAAAGAGGACATGTCTCTATTCTCTTATGTTTATAACTATTGAGTTTGACAAATGTATGTTAAACACGTTGATTAAGGGCAAACTAGCCTATAAAGTGGGTCTAATGTTACCGATTTTCATAGAATTGTCTAATTGTATAAGTTGGTTGATCTTGTTAGAACAGCAAAAAATCAGGAGCAGACAATAGGCTGTTTTTCTAACAAGACATTCCCATCTGAAGCTGCTACTACAGAGCAACTGTAGAAAAAAGTCATCTTGCTTAGTGGTGTAAAGACTTACACTAAAGTTCATTGTTCCTTCTTAAATTGATAGTATAAGGGCTCATAGAGCTTACGTCAAGGCTGGATTATTAAAGATGAGATTTATGAAAAATGTTAAGTCTCTTTAACCAAAATTTACGGTTCACAAGCTGTCTGCAAAAGTTAACTTCTTATTTTATTCTAGGGGGTGTAGCCAAAACTGGAATGTATCCGAATCAAAGTTAAAATTCATATCTAGTACCGATACAGCGATCCCATTTTTCTCGATTGGCTTTTGATCTTGAGTTATCAGTTTAGCTAACCATCTAGTCAGCAAGTTAGGCGCATTCAAGGACCACTTACGGAGTTTAAGGTTATTTCTTTGCCATAATTCACAAACTTTTTGGCATTTCACTCTTGCTTAATTCTTCTTGTGACTTCCTGATATACAATCATCATTAAGAAATTCTTCTGTTACAATCTTAGACACCCAAGGATCAGAAGAGGTATAACTATTCGCTTATCAATGGAGAGCTTGGGTAGCCAAGGAGGGTGAGCTAATGAGACCACAAAGTAGTGGTAAAAAAATAGGTAATGATTGGATCGTATTAATTTGATCTCCATATAATAGCCTGATACTTTCGATTATCAGGGTAAATAAGTAGTTGCTGGAGCATTTCTTTTACTTTGAAAGTAAATACAGATTTATACAAACGCCACTTTATTATAACGTCAAATAAAAAGGCAACTCACTTCTTCCCAGAGTATAACCAGAAGTTCAGCGAAGGGCCTTTTAATGATGGAACAAAACCATTAAAGATTACTCTTAATTTAGTAGTAGTACTTATATCTTTTAATACACCACGGTGTGGTGAAAAGAAGGTAGTCTGTTTATTACGTGACATATGTCTTAAACGATATAGTTCTGAATACTTAGTTGTAAATTGAGTATAATGCTCTCATAGACTCACAGCATTTCAAAAATTTTATTAAAGATCTTTTAACATACTAAGTGCAATGCAATATAAGTGCGTTTCTTGTTCTTCCAATTTTATAAGATAAGTTTAAAAAAGGAAACAAACTACACAATTTATCTTTTTATTTCTAGAACAAGTGGTCACGAACAGATATTCACAACATTCTTCGGCTTATGCGAGCTTAGGCTTGACTGAAGGAGTCTTCTCAAATTTCCAAAATTTTTTAACAAGATAGTTTAAGCACAGTTTTTCTACGTTAAATAATATAAGCAGACTATATAACTTAGCTGGAAATTTGGCTTATGAAGGGCCTATTATTAACCATCCTAGTTTAGTTAAAATATCAATAAGCTGACTGGATTTACCTTTACGAATCTCACTCTCTATAAGTGTAGCATAATTAGATCGCCAAATAGTATATCTATTAAGGTACAATAATTAAAACTTAGCATCTGCCAGATTCAAATTCTGAACAAACGAAGATGGTAGCAAATTACTAGAGGTCGATAGTTGGTATGGCGATATTTTGGGATCACCAAAGCTTTAAGCAAACAACTCAATGTTAAGTCAAAGTAAGTTTTAATAACAACGCTGGCAGCAGATCTAGACACCATTGATACTCGACCACCAACTTCGGAAATTGTTATGTTTACAGGTCTCTGTTTTAGTCTGAGTATGTTAACTAGTGACAAAGAAGCTAAAGAGCTCAGTGACTACAACATCAATGAAAACTTGTAAATTATAAAACCTTCTAACATTGACTTAAGCAGTAAGTAAAAGAAAAAAAGGAGATCTGAAAAAATCTTCGATGGCTTAGTGGTTAGCGTGCTGGCCTCCTTGCCAGAGATAGTCGAGGGGTCGTTGGTTCAAATTCCATCGAAAATTATCAAGATTTTTTGTTAGGCTTTTCCGATCGGACGAGTACCCAGGACGCCGAAAAAACATTTGTCCGAATTTTAAAACAAAAAGTTAAATTTCCTGGTGATGACTGGACCTCCAGGGACTTTTTTTTGGTAGGTCAACACCTAGCCAACTTATCTGGTTAAAACGTTGTTGGTTACAAAACGGTCGGTACAGCGAGTTATATGGTTGATTGGAAACAATTTTTTTTTAACTTGATAATAACAAAGGTATGCTTGAAACAATCAATGCACCCTGTAAATAGTACCCAAAAGAAGGGATGACCGAGTCACTTAAGAGAGACTTTGTGAGGGGCCAGCACGAAAGACTTGCATACTTGGAAAAATAGGGAGCGGTAATTTTAAAAAAAAGAACAAAGATGGTATAGATTATGTTAATATACTACATAAGGTAATCTTAAAAGATCATGTAACTAAACAGATTGTACATTTACACTTGACTTGACATTAGCTGTAGAGGCGTCTTTTTACTCAGCCTTTTGACTTAAGATAACAGCATTACTTATACTAATAGGTGCTCTAACCTTATACTTATGCATTTCTAAGTGGTGCTTCTGTTAACAGATGGAACATAAATTCTTAGACTTATAACTGGATCTTCAATGAAAACTGAAACATTTTATGACTTTTTTTTTTTTATGAGTACAACTCCAATGAGGTGGCGGTAGTTAAAAATTGCTTAGAATATTATATGTACTAGGAAAACACCAAGATAAGGAACTAATACACAACAAATATCAGTTTTAATATGTTGGAAGGCGGATTCTTTGCTCAGAGTAAGAGAGCAAAATTGCTTGGGTTGTTAAATTTATGAAGAAAAACGTTTAAAAAAAGCTTTTATCATAGTTCAAATTAAATTGATAAATAATCTTTCAATTCCTGCAATCCATACAGCGATTATTATAAACTGATTATTCATGATTATTGCTTTATTAGATACTCCTTTTTTTGAAATATGAATAACATTGATTTCTTTACATTTCTTCTCATAATTTCTTTTGGTAACTCTTTCTCATTTTTAGTAAATTTCATTCATTTGTTTTAAGGCAAATATGAAATTTTTGTACATTAAACCTTAATTTGTTTTGTATCAACCAACCTCTCAGCTAATTGTAAGCTTAACACAAGACAAAAAAAGGAAGCTTTTAGTTAATTAAATTGGAAACTCACTAACAAAATAAATTTGTAATTAAATTTTTAAATAAACTTTAAATAATATTAAGATAAACAATCACCTATGAAGGGTTAGGTTTAAATAAACACGTACGCTTGGATTTTAAATTTCTTAAATTTGTTTAATTTTTTTGAAGAGAAAAATTGTTCTTGTAATGAGTAAACAATTTTGTCTATTCAACTTTGAAGGATTTGAATAACCCAAAGACCATTTAATTGTTACGCTTGGATACAAAAATGAAATTATATTTCCAATCCTAATTTTACCACCATACGAATAAGGTAATTTTAAATTTTCCCACACATAAATTTGCTTCTACAAATACGTAGTTAAGCTAAAGCAAAGTATTGAGACAGCCGTTAAGAGTTAGTCATAGATGCTATGCATATTCTGGAAAAGTCACTTAGGGCTAGGTCGTCCTCAGGGCCTTTAGATGTCGTGAGCACGGCTCTAGTAATCGACCCACGTACTTCACCCAAGGAACATCGTTGATATTCCTAGTATCTCTTCTATTTGGTCGTTTTCTTTCTAAGCTCGTGCGTATCACAGTTAGTACCAATGCGTGGAAGAGTTCCAAGTCTAGGTAGGCAGTGGAACTCCGTGTCCCAGGCTCGCTGAAGATGGACATGTTTTCCTGCCCACGACCACCTTTTATAGTCAACTTGCAGATGATTTGCTGCTGTAATCTACGCAATCTCTCTGCGCACTCTCAATTATACAGATTTGCCAATAATCCTTGCTCATATACTATCAATCTTCTTGCACGTAATTGCCAGCGCACATTGTGTGCTTCGTACCAACTCTTTTAATTTCAAGTGGGTGAACTTAATGTATTTTTAATTATTATTTTAAGAAATAGTAAAAAAAGTAGAAATATATAAATAGGAATAAAAAAATATTATAAACTTTTAAGTAATAAATAATGCACCTAACAAGTTGGAGCAAAATCCTTTATTTCAAAGAGAGTTTCTCTTTATTTTCTAATTTTGGACAACAAAATTTTAAAAAAAGGCTAGAGCATGTCTTTATTGGAGAAGTAATATTTTGAGCTCTATTTGATATTACTTGAGTGCAAGTTTCCAGATTGAACTACTTTAATCAAAGATTTGATTAAGGGTCTAGAGGTTGAAATTCTTTGCGTAAAAGCCCTTGGAGTTAGTATCTGTGAGCTTAGAAATTCCCGTAACTGGTATAAAGTAAGTGGATCATTCAAACTATCCAGTTGTCTGTACTAATCTCTGTCTGTAAGATAGTCAAATTTGCTAAGATAGATGCACCGAGAAAATCTGCATCACCTACACTGTGTTTTAAAGACAACAAAGTTTATACTGAGCTAATCGTTTTCTAATAAATTCTTTTCAGCTCAAAACATACACCATTTCTCCTGGATTGACTTTACAGGATAGCAGAGGCATAAAAGAAGACCAAGTACCGATTGTTATTGTATCGAGCTTGTAGATAATTCAGGCTTGAATATAGTTTTCTTTGAAATAGGAAACGAAGTTAATGAGGTCTAACGCTTTACATTTAAGATGAGTCCTTAAATGTTGATACACAATCATCATTGGGATCTTAGTCTTGCAGTATATAGAGGTACAAAAAATATTTTTGAACTCATTCCCGTTCCTTGAATTTATTTAAAAAGAAGGGTACGTTAATTAATGGCAAAGACGTGACATTATAAAGAGCAGTTGCGGCATCAGTACTAGTGCCTGGACTTGGATCAAGTCGTGGCGTTATTTTAAACTAACCAAACACATTATTGTAGTTATCCTTAACGGTTTTAAACCATAGCCACTTTTTTTCATATTATAGTGTATTGACCAACTATGGATATGTACACTTTATTTTTCTTTATTCATAGAACATTTACATAGTCTTTTTACGTTCGTATTTATTGTAGCAATTCAGCCCTAAAAATGCCATTTTATGGGCGTTCCTTTTGTTGATCTCAACTTGAGAAAATTCTTGTCTCAGATTTACAACCCTAATTCGTTTGGAGAAAACTAAATAATTTTAAATGTCAAATTAAAGTGGTAGTGAGAGATTAGTACCCACCATGATTTTTTTAAGTTGCCTGAAGTTTAATACCTTGTGCCAGCGCTTTTCGACATCAGACCCAGGTTTCTCTATTACCATACACATATTTAAATTATAATATGATCTTTAAGGCACAAAAATGTTTTGATTAAGTCATTTATTTAGTTCTACATATATTTGATCCTTTAATCCTGGTGGATGTCTTGTGTGAATCGGCATTTCCGTATTTGTAACCATGCGGTGCTTAAGTAAATTAGTTATTGATAAGAGCTTATTTTTAACTTAAATACATATAGGTTGTAATTAACTTGCTCTCAAGCATTTGCAATTTCTTTGCTGTTTCAGTCATGTATGTCTTCTAGTGCCATTGTTTTAGAACTGTTTTTTCTTGTGCTTCTGATTGAACTGTTTTTAAATTTGGGTAAATTAAGTCCTTGATGTATTCCTTACGATTAATTTTATGATTTCCATTTATTTTGAGGGCCTAAAACTAGAGGTTGATTAATAATCTAAGAACTGTACGAAAGGTACTCTTCTTTCGACTATAGAGCCGGCAGTGTTTGTGCACATGGCGTACGTCGTGTTACTGTTTCACTGTGCTACAAAGTTACCGAAATATATGCTGTTTCCTTAATTTTGTCTTGAAATCCATTAACATGCACTACTTTCTCCTCTATGCGTTTTAACCGTGTCTTATTCTATGAGTCCATTTTCACCTATCTGGAGATCCATAGAAATAATATGCAGTTTGCAGAGGAGATCATTGAGTGCTATACACGTGCTTCCTGGTATTTTGCATGTGCCTTCTCTTACGCCATGCACTTCTAGTAACTCGCTTGTGTCTATTTTACTCCCCACACTCAAGCACTTTTTTTTATTATAATGATGTTAGCTCCTGTGTCAATGAGAAATATGATTCTGTTCCATCTTTTATATTTTAACTATTTAATGCGATCTCAGGTGCTAATATGCATGATTGCGTTAAGTTAACTCTCACTACCCTATGTTTTCTAGTCTCAAATTTTATTTATACTGGCTGTCCAGCGTCTGAAAATTGAGCCAAGCATCCTACATATTTAAACGTTCTTTCTTCTGCTTATAATCCTAATTTCGGTATAATCTTTCCTTATTTATCCTACCCATCCTTTTTTTCTCGTTATCCAACGATTTTTTGACCACTTAAGTCCTCTAACCTTTATATTATAGGCCAGTCTCCTGCACCCCGATGCCGTGCGATTCCTTAACCCACAGTAGAGGCATACTAGTTGAGTATTTTGTGCATACCGATTCCTACTCCTGTGGTGCTATTTCAGGGTCTTCTACTCTGTCGTTAAATTTAATTTGCTTCTTACAGTTAAGGAATTTATTCATCTTAATTGAGTATATATTGGCCGATTAGATATTTTGTTGATGGCTAGAAATTGGCAGAATAGTTTTAGGTAGAGCTCTAACATGATGATAGTCTGGGTTAAATGCCTGAATAGGTACTGAATTTGCGGTTCCTGTACTGTTTTCTTAAGGGATTGGCCCCATATATCACCCTATGTTTGATCTTGATTTGCACTTTCTAGCCAGTTGGACTATGTCCTTAGGGCTCGTGGACCTCTAGCACTGAACTTCCATATTTAATGGTGATATTAGTTAAAGCCTGAAGTGCACTAAAGCATCCTTTGCAGCTGTATTTTTTAGATACTGAGTTGTAGGTGGGCTTGCGTCTATAGTGTCATTGTCAATGGAAATCAGCCTATAAAAATTTTTTGTATCTCATGTCCGCAATCCATGACTGATTCCTTTGGATTCTGATGAGCTGTTTTGATTCAAGATTAAAAGCTCTCAGTCACTACAGCATTGTTATATTGTGCGGTGATATCTGAAGAAAATTTCTTGACTGATTTATAATATGCGATGCGTTGTCTTGTTACTACGGCGGTTTGTGACATCATTTTGATATTCAGTGGAGTAATGGAGAAATAGAGTAATGTAGAGTATGCGTATGCTGATGTAAGCTTATTTTAGTTTTAAAGTGTAAAGTCTTTCGTTGTGTAGAAGAAAAAGTTGTTGTTCTCGTCTTGAGTTGAGAGGTCAGTAGGTGTTCTTGTATAAGTGCATATTCTATATTGTTTACTTTGGGTCTTATCGAATTTTTAAGAAGTCCCATGTACGTTCTTCCCACCGTTGCTGTATGTACTCTTACTACATCATTTGGGGTTGGGGTGTTTGTTGCGAATTTTTTTACCAGATGCTCGTTCTTTCATGTGATTAACTTACTGTTATATACTTTGCTCTCTTGTCTCCCTCCTTTAGTAATAACATTTCATTTTAATTGTAGCAATTATATGTTTCCTTCATATTTAGTGGGGATGAGGAGGTTTTCTAGATTTTTTGACGCTTTCTAAAACACCTTATAGACTATATCCAGGGATTCTCTAATTCTATCGACGTTCAAATTCTCTGCATAATTTGTGACTAGATCGTTCTCGCTCTCGATTTCATCCAACTCTTTATCCTTTATTAGAAAAGGGCTTTTCAGTCTAATTTTTTACCTTAATGCTTAGTTATTCTCCAGCTCTTAATTATGTTTGGGGTACCTGCAACTTCGTGCATCCGTTTATACGATGAGGCTGAGTTTCTTCCCTTGTTATATGTTTTACGTTAAGTGTTGCCTAGATCCTTAAGCCATTGCGTGCCTGACTCTATATAATTGATGTATAGAATACACTAAACTGCTGTGACGTCCTTTCGCCAACGGCTCAGTGTCATGGTTCTAACTATATCTTTTGTTTTTGCGTCATAACGTCTTATTGCTTTTTCCTGTTTGCACTCGTCCACCTTCGTAATCGTGTCTTTATTCAGTTCCTTGTCATTGAATTCCTTCTCCATCTCGTGTATACCGTTTAAGTGTCTCATTTGTTTTTCGCAGCCCCACTGAAACTTCTTGTACTTTTGGAAAGCAATTTCCTTAATGACATGTTATTTGATTAAAATGTGTTAGATTTGCAACAAACTGCACTGGTTGTGTGCTGGATCTGAACTCTTAATTCACAGTAGCGTTTTTAATCCTGTTTACTTATAAATAACATCATGTTGAGAAGGTAGCTAATGAAGTCTAGTGTGTAAATCGTTTATCATACGGTTTACTTATACGGTTGGGGACCTATTGAGATATCACTGAATTTGATCACCAAATTGCACTAACCTGGACGTAACTGATAACCAAAATAGTGCCAACGTTATTTTCAACATAATTTGTGCCAATGTTGTATTTGAGTCGAGTTGCTGCTTCTCTAGTAGTGCTTCTGCAGGCTGTTTCCTGCTGTTATTTCCACCTAGATGACAATGCGCTTCAAGATGGTAACTACTGTGAACAAAATTAGCCTGTTACAGGAGATTCCTGACAAAGGATGGTACAGACTTGTATTGGATTCATTCCATCTATTCAAAACTATCAAGAAAAAGCGTTACAACAAGTGACTGGAAACTGCCACAGGCTTCGATTGGCGTTTACCGTCGTGGCATGACCACTGAACTCAGACCTTAGCTCATCCTCCAAATTTCTCAGAAATTTAAGCAAACATCACCTCATGCCTAAAAACTGTTACCAAGTGCTTGGTTCCCAAAAAGGGCAAGCTACGATGATTGACTGGCGATGTCAGATCATGTCCGTCACAATATGTACACGTGTATTTTGTAGTGTGTAGGAGAGAGTCAAGCACTACCACAACTTATTTGGCTTCCGCAGATTATACAAAAACTATCGTATATATAACAAATATGAATTACGTAGTTAAAAGTCTTAACAATATAGTGCAGAGTTAAAAAGTTAATTATCATTCAAACTTCCACAATACTAAATAGAATTACTGACTCACTGTGCAGGGCACAGCTTGTCAAATTAATGTAACAAAAGAACTCAAATAAATGTAACACACTATTGTTTAATATATACAGCATGAAAATTTTCTTAAATTATTTATAAAATTTATAAGTTAATTCATCCATCGTGAATACTTCGAAAGCTAAGACTACGTCACCATCCATCCAGCTCAAATCAAGAATGTATTCTCACTTTTTTTTTGTAATTCTACATCATTGTAAGCAAAACACAATCCTAACTTATAGAGCTGAGATGATGACTGTTGGTTTGCTACTACTGCAACTGCTAGTGACGAACTATGCCTTCATATAGGTGGCAAGATGTGCCACCTATAAAACTATTATCCCAATATCGAATAAATTTATAAAAAGTTATCCTAAAGTTCTTAAAAAATTTAACAAAACATTCAAGCAATCAAACTTTATCTTATATATGATAGAATCGATATAGAATTTAGATTCATTATTTGGCTGTTACTAAAACACTTTTGTCCATTAGTTATTTTAAGCTTAAAATTTAAATCTTCTATTCCAGAAAGTTCATAAAGATTTCTAATTTTTTATGACGTTTTGCTTTACAAGACGTTGGAAAAAACGTTGTAAAAAAATCACGTTGCAAAAAATGGTATTGATAACGTATACCTTATCAATGAAACAATTTAGTTAGACGGAGTTACCCTTCTGATGGCTAGCGCCATGCTCTTCCGGGCGTGTATATTTATATACAGTCACTTGGCACATGGTAACTCTTGATTTCTTGTGTTAACGTCGAGTTGCATAACATATAAAGTAATTATTGACATCACAAACAATTTATCATCATGCATCAAATTCTTATTGCCTAATTAATAACAGTGGTCAATTTTAATTAAAGAATCCAAAAGGTATTACCGTTATCTTACGAAAAGTATTGCTATCTTTTTCTTTGATTCTAAATTTTTACCAAATTAAGTATTTCACTTGCTAACAACACTTATTTAAATGTTATGAAGAAATAATGACTCTTTTGGTGATGCTGTCAAAATCGTTTATTGCTGTGAACAACGTTTTGGCCCATACAGTAAACCACGTTACAAGGCCCTCATCAGGTACAACTTTCTAAATAACAATTATAAAAATATAAAAATATGAAACAATAATATTTCAAGTCAACAATACTTTACAAGAAAATCGCACAATAATGAACACTCACATAGCCACGACAATAGCTACTATAGGTATCACGATATATGGTAGATCGAAAAATACGCACTTCTTAAGTTTTGATCGTGCTTATATACTATCGGTCAGTGTAAGTGTGTCACTGTACATGAGTATATTAAAGTCGCACAACGCTACAGCCACTTCACCCCAGTACAAGTCAACGAACGAATTTAAATTACAGTAAATCTGTTGCTCTATGTGTCTTCAGTTATAAAATTGTTGTAACATAATTTCTTTCTTATGAAATTTGCTATCCGATAATTTGATACTATAATTGACTAGGGTATAAACAATGGCTATTTTTTGCGATAAGGGGTGATGGTAGTTACAATTTAAATAACGTCCAGAGTGGGTCGGTTTTCTGTACCAGTTGGTTATTATGGAACCATCACTTTTAAATATGAGTCTTCAATCTAGAAAACTAATCTTCTTATCAACGGGGGTCTTAACAGTGAACTGCAAGTGTCTATTATAATTGTTAAAAACTGTTAATGTTTCTTCGATGGAATTATTCGGCACGCAAATCAAGATATCGTTGACATAAAGTACATAAAAGGGAACAAAAAAACTCAGTTTTTTGAGGCAATCCTCCTCCAGACATCTCAACGTAGGGTCACACAAGACTGGACTCACTGGACTTCCCATAGCTGATCCAAAAATTTGTTTGTAGAATTTATTATTAAATTGAAATACGGTAAAATTAATAATTAAGCTAAAGCCGTCACAAAACTCTTGACTAGAAAGATTTATTTTATTTCTTAAATACTTCCAGTTATTTTTTATAGATTTTAAAATAATATTTTTACTTGTGTTGGTAAATAAGCTAACAACATCTAAACTAATTATTGTGTGATGTTGTGGTATTATAAAAGAATTCAATTTTTCTTTTATATGAAAACTGTTTTTTATGT
>NW_019379506.1:1308600-1342998 GCF_000648655.2 Copidosoma floridanum | reverse complement strand
TGGTTGACCATATTGCTAAAACGAATCATTATTTTAATTTTGATAAAGTAAAAATTCTTGACATGGAAAGTAATAGGTTCAAGCGACTTTTCTCAGAGATGCTATACATACATAGTTACCGAAATAATATCAACAGAATGCATGACACACAAAATTTGAAATTATGTTACAAAAATTTTATAACCGAACACACATAGAGCAACAGATTTACTGTAATTTAAATATGCGAGTTCGTTGACTTGTACTGGGGCGGGGTGGCTGTAGCGTTGTGTGACTTAAATATACTCATGTACAGTGACACACTTACACTGACCGATAGTATATAAGCACGATCGGAACTTAAGAAGTGCGTATTTTTCGATCTACCATCTATCGTGATACCTATAGTTGCTATTGTCGTGGCTATGTGAGTGTTCATTATTGTGCGATTTTCTTGTAAAGTATTGTTGATTTGAAATATTATTGTTTCATATTTTTATGTTTTTATAATTGTTATTTAGAAAGTTGTACCTGATGAGGGTCTTGTAACGTGGTTTACTGTACGGGCCGAAATGTTGTTCACAGCAATAAATGATTTTGATAGCATCACCAAGAGAGTCATTATTTCTTCATAATAATTATCTGCTATCACGAGAGCCACTGACGAACTTATTTGAATAATTTTTCCATTATTAAGTGCAATTTTAAATGAATAACAACGTGATGGACAAAAATAAGGTGATTAACAGTTTTTTTGATTCAATGAAATTTTTAAGTAGAAAATGCCTGACTAGGAAGATCCAAAAGCGTACAAACTGACGAACACAGAAAGTCCATCTCATTGTATTTAACATATTGCTAATCCTTATAAGGCTACTAATAATAAGGATCACTGAGATGCACTGGTTGAATATGTCTCAAGACAGCTTATAATAAAATATTCTCCCACTAACTTTATGTCCAAAGATATACAGCAAATGTACATCAAAATAAGTAGAAAAGGTATCACTGATATTTAGATTAAAAAAAATTTTTTTAATTTTGCAACCAAAATCAAATAAGTTGAAAGTGAAATTGTGACAGTTTTTAAAGATTTATTTTGTTAAAAAAACTATTCAACAAACCGAGTGAGAAATTGTTTGCTAGGTTACGTGTAAAGTGTTACGGCAATTAACTCCTAATATTTGACTCTTTCTAGCACTACGTAAGCATTTGTAAGAATAATCAATTTTGAATTTAAATAAATGAAAAACAAAACGGTCAATTATTTTTCAATTCTGATATGTCATGATCCGTTACTGTTTAAAACGACAGAATCTTCATTGAAGCCTGTGTGAAAGATATGAACTTTGTAATAAAAAAATATCTAAAAAAAATGCTGCAGTTAGCCCTTCTAAGACTTCAATGTGTTAATGTCGAAAGTAATACCATAAACTTAATTTTTTTTTTATTTACTTAAGAAAAAAACAATATCTAACGGACTACCATAATAGAACAGCCACTAACTAGTTAACACATTGCATTAATCTTAATTGATAAATAGAAACCGCATCGTCTTTTCATTATTGAGTAAATATTAAATGGCTTTAATGACAAAAGATAATAATGATAAAATAATTTAAGATGCAAATAATTATACTGTCAAACTTTCTTATTTGTTAAACAACGTTCTAGCCAGTAGAGAGCCCTTATAAGGTTTCATCTGACTTATAACCAAACAATGTTTATAGATAAAAAATTATCTTACGCTGTATACTAGCACAAAAAATAATTTTAACTCATAACTAGTTGCATAACAGGGGATGTTAGCACCACCTAAGATATTTAATCAGTGACTAACAATGTAACTTTCTTAATCATACTTTTATAGCATCAATTACTAAAGTATTGGTGCGTAAATCTGCAATACACTTATTACTGTCCGAAAGTACGAGTCAAAGACCCTACGACAAGTTAAAGAAAATGCTGTGTCCCTTTTCCAAAAGGGTGTATCAGCAAACTATAGTAATTGTCAATGAATACTTTATAACAATTTTTTAAGTCGTTCGTGTCAAGCATTCTATTGACGTCATCATGATTGATACAAATATGAAACAATTTTAACAATAGTCTTTTGAACCTATTATTCTCAACGTCTAAGATTTTAACATTGGCAAAGTCAAAGGCTTGAGAAGGTAACAAATTTTTCACATGTTTTACTAATGCTGATTTATGTCTTTAATGTTAGCAGTCAACTTTGTAATCATTTATTCTTATTCTTAGACACCTAGAAGATTATCCTACGTAAAAAGCTTTGTTATCATTAGAGCTTATGATGTTAGCTAAAATTTGTTGTTACTATCATTCAATGGTCCTTTTTTTTTAATTCAATGAATTTTAAGAAATTGTCAAAAAAAAAAAAAAAAAAAATATTTTGTTTGCATGAAAAATATTCTTTATAACCGCAACAAGATCTTTAAAAAAAATAAGACCAGTGGACCGTGGGTGACAGGAGATTCTAGCATTTAAGGCTATTTGAATGAAGGTACTTTTTTATTTGTTTACATTTTTACTAATGAAAAACTAGATAACTATAGCACTTTAAGTCATTAGGTTGAGTGTACTTGGATGTAAATTAATACTATTTTATTTTTAAAATAAAATGACCTTAGCGTACTAGATAATTGGTTTAAAAACGTATTTTTAGTTATTTACATAGTTATTTATTTAAAAAAAAGGACTCTCACCCAATTACTCACATGACTATTGACACTTGTTTTTTATTTACATCATTGTTACATGAGAAACAAGATGACTCTTTTATTACCAGTGTCTGCTTATTTATCAACATTATTATTAATTGAAAACAGAAAGACTTAAGCACTGTACGTTAAGTGATTAAGTGCTCTTACTCATCAGTTATCATTTTATATTAACTTTTGAGCGTTCTGAGACCATCAGTTAAACGCCTTTTTTTAATAACAAAAAACGTTATAATATAAAAACAGAAAGACTCTAGTATATTAGGTCATTCGGTTAGAGGTGCTCCATTTCAAATTAACATTATTGTTTATGAGAAACAAGAAGACTTTGAAGCTTTTGATCAATGTTTTCAAGGTACTTTTTATTAGTTAACATTTTCGTTACTTAAAAAATATAGAACTATTGTGATCTGGATAATTTGGTTAATGTCATTTCGTTTTTGATTAACATTGTTATTTATTAGTTATAAGAAAAGTCCGTTATACTCACTTATTTTGGTACTGTTTATTATTTTATAAAATAATGAATAGTCAAGTGCACTAGGTCACGTATTAGAAGATGCTTGTCAAGCAATAAGAATTTAAACTAACACTAAACGAAAAAATTCCTGAACGCTCTTCGAACGTAAAAATAACAGAAAAGTGCTGGTATAACAAAATAAATAAATAATAAATCTGCATTTCCTCTGCCTGTCTAACTGTTAGAACATGCATATACTCTAGCTGTAGGTATATATATGGGTAATTCTTTCGTAACTTGTTCAGAGGAACTTAAAAAATTGTTTAAAAAGAAATTAGTTAAAAAAATTTTTTTTACAGTATTTATACTGTTCATAACATTGAAAGTAAATATCTTGAGCGATGCAACTACAACATTTTCTGGTCAAAAGTAATACGAAATTTTTTGAAAGTCAGTTCTTATCGATTTTCCAAGAATTGTATCTCTTTTAACACGTGTAGCTAAGTTACTCCAATAGTTTGAGTATTCTTACTCTGCTAAAAAAAAGCAGAGATCAAGACCTACTACATTAAAAAGAAGCATGTTCGATTTAGTGCCTCCGTTTAAAAGTTGCAGTTGCTTCAATAAGAGCATAAATATTGCTGACAATGTGATTTTGACCAAAATTCACTGTTTTTTATAAAATTGATGTAACTTTTCATTGAGGGCAAAAAATTCAAATATTTTTATTTTCCTTCTAATGACCATGTTTTTGCTTTCATTTGAGCCCTGATAAAGTCACCTTATATAGTAGACCACTTGGCTACTAATGTTGAAAGCAGCACCACCAGTTTTGCATTAATGTAGCGAAAAAAAGCCCTTTGGACAAAACCCGGAAATACGTGCTTCTTTTTTTAGCCCAACAGCGATGAAAAAAAAGTTTGGCTAAAATTGTTCTCTCTGAAACGCAAAAAAGGCATTTTGAGGTGAGGTAGGGTCGGAATGGAAAAGTTCACAATTGAATTTTAAACTATGCAGTGCTCTTACGACTCATAAACGTATTACAATAACTTGTCCACCTATACTTCATTTACTAGCCTCAAACGCAATAAGAAACTGTACCCGATTAGAAAGCTTAACAGGGATTCATGTTGGGCCTACATTGGTTACCCAGTTACCTATGTAGGTCTAACCAGGGAAAATATATAGAGGTAAGCAGCACAGTGTAATGGGAGATCGTGTGGGGCCAAAATTGGCATCCTAATTAACCTATAAAGAACAGGGTTAGAAAAAAAAGAGAGGTATGAAAATAAAATTTAATAATTAAATTAGGCGATTCATATAAGTCTAATTCATAATGACATTCATTAGCATAATTTATTTGCAAACTACTCTCATTATTAAATACTCCTACTTCATTGATTATTCCACGCTTTAAAATTTTATTTACTTACAAACTTTTTTTAAATTTAACAACAATAAACCCTATTCTTTGTCACCCGTCGTAGTTTGTTAAAATAATGAAACTTGAGTAAATCCTCGTATTTAATACTAAATATTAGTAATTACTGCTTTACTTTTTAATACACACATACAATCTGCTATTTACACAGTTTTACAGCTGTCCCCAAATATATATACCTCTCCGCTCTCGAATCTTTCGATGCGTACAAGGAAAAGCTAGGTAGACGATAACTTTCTTGTCCCCAGTTAGCACCCATCCAGAGCCCCATTACAATCATAGCTTGGTACTACCTAGGCAACTCACATAGGCCCCAGCTAACTAGCTTGGGAGCCCTGCTTACTTTTTGATCGGGTAGTTATCGTACCTGTATACGTAAACCGAGTAGTTCCATGGGGATCGGAACGGAATAAAATGTTTGTACGCAGGAAATACGCAAAAAGAAGAACTTGGCTATTCAAGTGATAACAACTTCTGGCGCTACTGTGGTAAGGATTTGTTTATGTTAGTCCTATACTTAGAAAAGTAACTATAAGTCAGCATTTTCAATCCAAAAAAAAACTCTTTTAAACAGATTTTTGTTAAAACCGCGATGATGGGGTAAATATGCGGACAAAATGTATGCAATGAAAACTCATTCGTATTTGTGAATTTTGGGTGTGACTAAGGAACAAATCTCATTTCTAATAGCTAGAATATACAATGTTTACTAGCCTAAATGGCAAATTAGCCTTATTTTTTACTGATAAAAGCTTTCATAAGTAAAATTGAGTTCCGTGCCCAGGTGAAAATAAAAAATTCGACTCTGAATGATTAATTATCTTTTACAGTTAAGTCAACAGCATTTAATACAATTTAACGTTTTTAAGGTTTTAGATTTTATTACGAAACATGAGTACCAGTACCGGACACGATCTAAGGAAGTTATGGCAGAATCATGCATATATATACATATCTCACGATATTATATAGTTGTATTGACGAAAGTTAGTCTCAGTCCCCCCCACTACCCCGCAGCCCCCCTCAGATCCTCCTTGATTTACGTAGTTATTTGCTTGTTTTGACGTCATTTTAAATTAAATAATATTTTAGTGAGCTCCTCCCCACTCTCCACACTCCTCCTTAGCTCTACCTCCACTTCCCCCCATAAAATACTTATTTGTCAAATTTTGTACCATCATAAATGTTAAAAAATATACGCAATTTAGTACTCAAGTTATACCTCGTTTTTAGAGTTTTTTAAGTCACTGATCGTAGGTCTCCCTCTGTCCATTCGCTTCCCCTTACTTAAAATGTCTCTGAAGTACCATTATTGTTTAACTAAATTGAACTTTTACATTTTAAATCTCTTTCTGGTCCATGTTTACTTTACCCAAATATAAAATTCTTGATTACCTGAGCACTTTATTAACAAAACGACAGAATTAAAAAGGAGATATAATTAAATAGACAAACAAAATTAAGCTTTCAAAACCATAATTCATTCTGTTAGCTTAATGTTGTGACATTTTTTGTGTCGTTTTAACCCATCAGTTCTTTTAAGACCTTTTCCACATTTTTCACATATTTGTTTTTCCTGGTTTTTATGAATAAACATACGTCTGTTTAGATGTAACGATCTTCAAAGTTCCATATTTTTGAAAAATTAAAAAATTTCTTGCTAAACAATATCTTTAATTTCTAATTTATTCTCAGATTCAGTTTAAATAAAAATTTTTTTTGGATTCTTACATCACAATAAGGCAACGTATAATTGCCCATAAAAGAATAAAAGTTTTTTAATATACAGGGCGTTCTGATATCGAGCCCAGAAAACTATACCACGAGCTGAAGCTCATCAAAAGCTCTCGAAAAGCTTTTTACAAAATTTGGATTCGATGGATAATTAACGAGATATTGTTGATTTAATAATCGATCAATTCCTCCAATCACAGAGCACTTAGCCTCAGTAGGCGGGGCCGAAGCATTGTGGAGGACCGACTCCGCATAGCTAAACTCTTTAACAGAGAAGGTGGTAATAGGTATGCCAGGAGACAAGGTTACTGGCTGCAGAGGTTTGATCAGTTACCGTACCAGCGGAAAATTCAAATAGCAAGGTCGAAGTATTTTAACCGGAGATCTGATTTTTGAGAAATGATTCCGCACGTCCACTACGCTTATTCAGTGCATATTTTTTTTCTCAGTAAATTTCACAGAGAAACAATTCAATTCAAATTTTTTTGAACATGCATCGCCTGATAAAAAAAACCAGTATGTGAGAGGGTCTCATGCGTTGAGCTTGAAAACTCAGTAAAACTCTTGATCTTTGAACGTTGAACTACTTGGAGATAAAACTTCAATTTTTTGTATACTGTAGAAGCAGCTCATTTCATGCATTTACTTGGTCAAATTTTTTTATTTTATCCAACTTTGAAGTCTGATTTACGAAAATAAAAAAAATAAAAAATTATAAATGAAATTATGATTAAGCAAGATATGCGCGCTTATGGGGCACACCTCTCTAATGTGTAAGATTTTACTAAAAAAGGATCAGTATTTAATCCATACGAAACTTTATCGTCTGAGAAATAACAGCTTGATCTAGAAACTAGAAAAAATCTCACGCTTTCAGCACGATGGCTCAGAGCGAATCAAAATGCTTATTTTTTCATCTACGTGTCGATAGGTCTTGAACCTCTCGGTCCCTGGAGTACCACATGACTATTTGAAAAAAAGCAAAAAAATTCCGCGCATCGAGCTTGTTCATTTACCAAAAATCTTTTAAATCTAGAGCTTTGATTATCTAATTTTAAAACATAACTATTATTATGCCCTCCAACGTTTAATCCACACAAAGCTCTATTGTCTGAAAAAATTGCAAGTAAATTTAGAAACGCAAGAAAATCTCACGCGTTAAGCGTGATGGCTTAGCGTGAATGATTCTGCTTGTTTTTCAATTAATGCAGGTTTTTAATTCATTATTACATCTATATACGTTATCTAGAAGTTAGTTATGCTTGTATTTTGTGGAATCGAATGAAGACCATGGTTGAGCTACATTGGTAAGATGAAAAACTCTGGATTTTTATATCTTATGGTTGAATCCGTCCGATGTCAATTTTTTTTATTCGGTACACGAAGTGCCTGTATTTAAATTTGCCTTTAAGCGGGCGTTCATGTTTGTGAAGGTCAGACTGACTTGCTTACAAAAAATAACTTTGTTAAGAATCCGCTAGGCTTATTAGGACGTTGTTTTTCGTTAAATATTGATCGTCCTCTTATTTATCATTTCGCGCAAGAAGGTTGCCTTAGTCTGTTATGTCCGTTTGTGAGTATCATCATGAATCGTGCTGTGAAAAACTACGCAATCGAGGACTACACGCAGATGGTTTATTTTTTTTAACTTGCCGGAAGCAATCTTGAAGAAGCTGAAAGCTTGAAAAAGTAAACAAAAATAAGAATTGGGGCTTCTGCTTTTTAAACACGCTTACCATGCTAAACCTTACCGCCTACTTTAACTTTTAATACTGAGTACGTTCGAGAAATTAGGAATAATTATGTCGTCATCTTGGATAATAATGCGATTAATGTAAGAGCTTTGCGATAAATAAACAAGCTCGATGCACGGTACTTTTAAGCATTTTTTCATTTATTCGTCATGTGGTACTCTAGTGACCAAGAGGTTCAAGACCTATCGACACGTAGATTGAAAAACAAGCATAATCATTCGTGCTGAGCAATTGTGCTTAACAATTTAACATGAATCCTTTTTTATACGATAAAAATTGCAAAATACATAAAATTTGACTAACTAATAGGGTGAAGTGGGCTTCTTCTTTTCTTACACTTTTTTTTAATATTTGAAAGTAGTTTCAAAACTTTGTAAGTTTTTTCCGTGGATAAAAAAAAAAAAAAAAGGGAAACAAAAATACAGCCAGTCAATTACTCTCACTATATAAGACCTTTCCGCCTACTTGAACTTTCAGTGCGCATGACATTGAAGAGCATAAGAATAATTATATATTAAAATCAGATAATGAAAGCTCTAGATTTAGAAAATTATAGATAAATGAACTAGCTCGATGCTCGGAATTTTCTTGCTTTTTTTTCATATAGTCATGTAATACTCCAGGGACCAAGAGGTTCAAGATTTATCGACACGTAGATAAAAAAATCAGCATTCTGATTCGTGCTGAGCCATCGCGCTGATAGCGTGAGATTTTTGCTAGTTTCTATATGTAGCTGTTATTTCTCAGACGATAAAGCTTCGTATGGATTAAATACTGATCCTTTTTTAGTAAAATCTTACACGTTAGAAAGGTGTGCCCCATAAACGCGCATATCTTGCTTAATCGTAATTTCATTTATTATTTTTTAATTTTTTTTTATTTTCGTAAATCAGACTTCAAAGTTTGATAAAATAAAAAAATTTGACCAAGTAAATGCGTGAAATGAGCTGCTTCTACANATTAAAATTTTATCTTCAAGTAGTTCAACGTTAAAAGATCAAGAGTTTTACTGAGTATTCAAGCTCAACGCATGAGACCCTCTCACATACTGGTTTTTTTTATCAGGCGATGCATGTTCAAAAAAATTTGAATTGAATTGTTTCTCTGTGAAATTTACTGAGAAAAAAAATATGCACTGAATAAGCGTAGTGGACGTGCGTAATCATTTCTTAAAAATCAGATCTCCGGTTAAAATACTTCGACCTTGCTATTTGAATTTTGCGCTGGTACGGTAACTGATCAAACCTATGCAGTCAGTAACCTTGTCTCCTGGCATATCTATTACCACCTTCTCCGTACAAGAGTTAAGCTATGCATAGTCGCTCCTCCACAATGCTTCGACCCCGCCTACTGAGGCTAAGTGCTCTGTGATTGCAGGAATTGATCGATTATTAAATCAACAATATCTCGTTAATTATCCATCGAAATTTTGTAAAAAGCTTTTCGAGAGCTTTTGATGAGCTTTATCTCGTGGTATAGTTTTCCGGGCTCAAAATCAGAACGCTCTGTACAATCCTAGGGAATCATAACTCTGTTTTTCTGATTTTTTATTAAACATAGAACATGCTCATACAAAGGGAAACTGTTTTTCATAGAAGACATAAGGTCATGATAATAAGGTGCCAGTATTCAATGTTATTCTTGGAATATAAACTTTGCTTTTTTCTTCTCCCATACTTATTTCTGCTTCTATATTGTACTTAAATAATTTTGTTATTTTTAATCTTATGCCTCTACTGAGACCGTCTGATATGCCTTAAGTTCTTATTAACACTACTATAGCATTTATTTATAATTTTTATCCGTGTGGTTTACGTCTTTCTATAATTTTATTCCAAAATTTTATAGGAAAATTTATATTTATGTTATCATATGTTCCATTAACTCCTTTGTGAGTAACGGATTTTGCTGTTATGAACTTATTTTCAGCCTGCATTGATAAATACACGAGTGATATCGTTATTTTGTCTACTCAGTCTGTTAGTGGGGGTTGACGAGTGGAGTGCGCAGGGGGGCGTTAGCCCCACTAGTATATATATCTGCTGCCTCCTCGCTCAGCCCACCATGTAGCTAGCCAAACTCATCGAATTGCGGCAGTGTGATGGGAAGAGTCCAGCTTATTAGCTTATACTGCTCGTTACATAACTGCTTACTAATCTGTAAATTTACATAGGTATTACCAGTACAAGTATGTCCAGTACAAGACTGTGCTTTTTGATCGAATCATTCGATGGTTTCAAAACCAATTCTAAAGAAAATAAGAAATATCCTTAAAAAATAGCAGGTCATTGAACTGTAGCGTTTTTCACATGTTTTTTAAAAAAATTTGCAATTCTACATGAAACCTTATGAAAAAATTACTTGAAATAGGCTTTAATAGATTTATTTAAAGCTTTCATTATTTAGTTGTATGAAGGATTACTATTAGACAAACCTGTCTTATTTTCAAATGAATCTATGATTTTCTTTTTTTTTTCTTTTAATAACGCAAAAAAGACTGGGTAAAGTATGTTTAAAAGCGTGTATGTAAATTCATCCTTATGAGAAAAATAATTTTCGGCGTTTCAGCATATATTTGCGCTCCTCTTAACTCTCTGAATTTTGTTGTCAATAACAATGAAAAATTGTGAATAAAAAAAAAACCGTAATAAAAATTAGTTATTGTGTTTATACAGTACGAAAAATTTTTTTTTTATCTATGAAAATTCTAAAAAAATTGCACAAACAACAACTATTTGTTTTAAAAGTAACAAATCAATAATAAATAAATGAATGTTGCAAATTTAATAAAAAACATGTACCAAGAAAGTATATTTCATTAGATAACTTATTTATTTAATGGAAATAAAGCCAAATTAATAAATACACAATAAATAAAACTTTAAATTCAAAATAATAAGCATTAAAAATAAGTTACGAACTGTAAGACAAAATAAGGTAATCAAGTAATTGATTTTCCATTGTCGGGCCCGTTCAAAACAGGGTGGGTAAGGGGTTTGCCCTGTGTGCAAGACATTGGGAATTTAAATTTATTTAGAAACTGTTTTTTTTTTTTATATAAATACAATAAGAGAAAAAATAAGTAAAATTGATAATGTGCGGTGTACTGGGAACTGAAAGCACGTCAAGAGAGATGGGGCCAAAGGGGAGAATCAAGCAAAATCCACTTTCGTGACACTTTTTCTTAAGAGAGTCGACAATTCTAAATCATTGATTTACTCCGTAAGGCAGAGCGTTCCTATTAATGCTTATTTATTAGTATATTTAGTTATCAACACTTAAGACTTATTGACGATCTCAACAGTCGTAATTATAGGCTGGTTGTATGAAGAATTAGAAGAATAGATTATTCTTTCGACTTTATTTAAATAACTAACAAACATGAGGTCAATAGTCATAGCAGTATTAAAATTCAAAAATGCTTCACAGGCACATCGTATTCAATAACAGCATTTTTCTCATTCTTTTTATGTATGTTATAGTATTGTCTTTTTTATATATTTATATAAATTTATCGCATGTACTTTGGCTATGGCGTGATAAATACTTGTATATTTTACTGGCTCATTAGATTTTTTAATTGTCTACATTACTAAAAAAATCCTTCATTAATTTTACTTTTGAATTTTCATGCTGGTCAGTAACGTCAAGTTTACATAAATATTTTTGATGTTTTAACGGTACTCTTACATGGAGTGTGGCAGTGTTTTGAATTGTGAGACCTCAAAAGTGTTGACGGTAGTTATTTCCCAATATATAGGTCAATCTTGTATAAAGATATACAATACACAAATATCATTCCATATTCACAATATCAGAGTAAAATATAAATGCCTTTGCGTATACTTATACATTTCATAAACATATACATCCATCCACTTGTATCTATGTGACAATGCAACGCTGCCACATACGTAATACTTACTTGATTATCTTCTAAAAAGAAACGAAGAGTACTGTTTTGATTACTATGACTTTAAAACTATGTTGTAAAAAATTCTCAAAAAACGTATGAATTTCTTTACTGTCTAAGGTAGTCTTAAGTAGTTTTTTAATTATTTATAGATATGCTGTAAGTAACACTTTTTTTACAGTGAAGCTATGTACTGTTTGCACCATTGTTCTAGTATTCAAAGAGTGATTTTTTGACAAAAATATTTTAATAACGACGTGGTAAATCGGTCGTAAATTTTTGACACAAATTTTTCGACGCTAATATTAGTTTTGCTGACACTTTGGTACCTTTTAAGATTTTTTTGATGAAAGAAGCAACTACCTAGCATTTAGTGTGAGTTGTATGATTTTAAACAATAATATTAGTAAGCACAAGAAAACTCAACATTATCGTTCTAGTAAGATATAATTTTTAAATGCACTTTTATCTACAACATAACGAGATAAGTTATCATTTTTTAACTTTTTAAAAGATGTATGATAGTCGGTTAGAAGGGGTGCGTACATAAACTAACGATTGAAAGAATATATCACTGTAAAGATTTTTATTAAACTTGTTTTTTCTAATGATGGTTACAATAGTTATTAGTTATTTGGAACATCTAATAATAATCTTACTTATGAATAAAGCAAAGTCGCTAAAACCATTGTAATCACTAACTGCGAAAACTACCTAACCGATTTTGCTAAAATTTTACTTGGTGATTCTTGATATTTCCAAGATGGTCTTAGCATAGTTTTTTGAAAGGTAATAAGAATAGCGATAAATAAGATCAAAGTTTTGCTCAAATAAGCTAGTGTTGTGCTTTAGTTCAGCAGGATCCACTAGGTGGCGTGGACGTAAAATTGAAGCTACCTGCAATAGAATCAAATAAGTGTGGTTATAACAGGCCCGAGCATCTCTGCGATAACTGTAGTCAATCACCGGCAGTTCATCAAGGATTGAGTTGTTAGTCGCGTAGCTGGGTATCCTGGCTACCAACAAAACTCTTCTCGAATGGAAAAGCGATCTATATCTAATTTCTTCCTGAACCAGCAAGATCACTGAGCGCTTAAAAAAAAAGGCGTTCTGAACGGCAACGTCTCCAGCGTAATACCAGGAGACGTCTGGCCAGAGCACAACCCTTTTCAATACATCAGAGTTTTGAGGCCGTTCAACCATCCGGCCTGGTATCATCACGAAATTATGTGCAATAGCGAACCAGAGAAGATAGCCCTGAGGGGTATAGACAGCCATGTTGGCTGAAAAAATCAGCCTCTTTGTCAGTATTTCATTTTAACAGCATACCCACAGAAGAGATGTTTTCCAGGCCTACTTTCCCGTCCAACAATCAGCTATTAGTAATCCAGGGAACAACTCGAAAACAAAATATCCTTCGGCCAGCTGCGTATCTCCCTTTCGCATGCTCTTCATAAGCAGAGACTCCAAGGTCACGAGTCAAGCTACCCTGGATCCAAATACCCAAGCTACGCGATCCCCGTTAGTTAAGCCGAGTCAAACGGCAGATACGTGCCGATTACAGAACGCTGGATCCAGTGTGTTAAATCATCGACCTTCCAGCACCTACCAATTACTAAAAAAACTACCAGCCCTTTTTAGAGCCATCAGTAATATTTACATTAATTAAATAATCATCAATCTCATTAGTCCTTTTCAGGGCCGTCCAACGTTTAACTACTTTACCAACAATATTCTTAGGAAATCTTTTAGATTGAAACCTTAAAGCGACTAACAACGATTTGTACACTAATAGAAGGGCTATATAAAGCCAGCCAACGTTAAACCAAGTCAGTCATTCAGTTACAAGCGTCCAGAGTGGAGCAGTTCGTTGAGAGGCTGAAAATTCCGGCTACTGACAACCTTGCATCGTTCTTGACTATCAGCATTTAACCAGGACTTTACGATCCTTCAGTCTGCGCTTAGCTTACTGAGTCTTTCTGGACGGTCCTTTTAAGGACCAGCTAACGTTAAACTACTTTGCCAACAAATTTTCTTTTTAAAATTAATTTATAGGATAACCTTAAAGTGACTAATAACGATTTGTTCACTAACAGAAGGGCTATACAAAGCCAGCTAACGTTAAACCAAGTCAGTCATTCAGTGACAAGCGTCCAGAGTGGAGCAGTTCGTTGAGAGGCTGAAAATCCCGGCCACTGACAACCTTGCATCGTTCTTGACTATCAGCATTTAACCAGGACTTTACGATCCTTCAGTCTGCGCTTAGCTTACTGAGCCTTTCTGGCCGGTCTTTTGAAGGACCAGCTAACGTTAAACTACTTCGCTAACAAACTTTGTTGCGCTCAGCTTACTGAGTGTTTCTGACTGGTCCTTTTAAGGACCAGCTAACGTTAAAATTTTTTAACATCGCCTAGAATTGCAAGAGGGAAAGTCGGAAGGAGAACTTTAAATGCCTTAAACGTTTACAATCTCAGGCGTCAAGAAACTAATGTAGAACATTTATTGAGATCGGAACAGCAGCGTCACAATCCACGAAATAACGTTTATTTGAGTGACAGATCAGATTTTTATTATAACCCTGAAATTAATTACCCTAATCTCCCAGCAATTTAAATAGGTAGAATTGTATGTATTTGTACTCATTGTGGCGCTAAAAAAAGAGAGAGGAAGCTCCGGAGCTCTGTTGTTCTGGTAGTGAAATTTCTCTTGATCCAGTGGAAAAACCTTCTGAATTGGTAAGATGTCTGTTGATGGACGAACACCCCTTATCAAAACATTATCTTGATTATATTGGACGTTACAATACTCGATTTCAAATGATATTATTTGGAGGTAAAGAGATCAGAGAAGGAAACTTTATGCCAACTTTCAAGATTCAAAGTCAAGTGTACCACTTGATTGGCAGCTTATTTCCAGAAAAGTACAAAAATCCTTAGTGCTTGCAAATTTATTTTATGTCTGAAGCCGAACAAATTTTTATTTGATCAGACAATACTCTTAAAAAAACTTTGATAGAATTATTGCAAAAAATTATGCATGACTTTAATCCCCTCATAAGGACTTTTAATCTAATTATGAATTTCGAACAGTCAATGAACTTGAAAATTTATGATTGATTATTCATGCTGACTGTAAGTAAACATCAGGGACAATACAACGTACCGAGAATTAATGAATTTGGTGCACTAATAGTTGACGAAGAAAAAGGTCGCAGAGATATTGTTCTACATGGTCGTCATGGGCAATTAGAGTGAGTTTCTGAGCTCCACTGATTATACGAGACTCACGGGGATATCCTCTTATGTTTGTTTACGGAGAAAATGGATATTTTGTCGATATACTACTTAACAGTCTTCCAAACAAATCTGTTTCTTGCATGCAATTCTACTCTTACAGATTTATGTTGAGAATAAAAGTATAAACTACTTGCTGTATTATAAAAACTTACTAAATCAGTTTGTGTTCGAAATGATGGCAAAAATGATCACAGAGCATTTACTCTACTTGCGAACACATCAAAAAGAACTGCGTGTTGAAAATTACTTTTATTTACGAGATGTAGTCAATAATAATAGCAATATTGAACTCAACAGTATATGACAGCCAGTTATTTTACCTTCTTCATTTACTGGCTCACCACAATATATGCATGAAAAAACTCAAGATTTAATGGCGTACGTACATGCGTTTGGACTTCTATGTTTATTAATTACCTTTACATGTAATCCTAAATGGTTGGAAATGAAAAACAAATTACACAAAAATCAAAAACCTTCAGACAGGCATGATATTGTTTCAAGAGTTTTTTACTTGAAACTAAGAAAACTTATAGATGTCCTCACTAAGAAATCAATACATGGAGAATTTAATGCTTGGATCTACAGTGTCGAATCGCAAAAACGAGGCCTACTTACGTGCACATACTTTTATGGCTAAAAACAAAAATTCAGCTGGATGGAATAGACAACATAATTTCAGCTAAATTACCGAATCCTCAACAAGATCCCTTAATGTTTAATATTCTTTCAAAAAGTATGATTCATGGGCCTTGCGGTGAATTCAATATGGCTTCACCGTGTTTGAATAATGGAAGAGGTACAAAACAGTATCCTTAGAATTTTGTTAAAGAAACTGAAACTGCAGATGACGGCTATCCTACCTATCGTAGAAAATCTCCTGCAGACAGAGGTCATAGTTCCATAATTACAGTACGTGGTAAAAATGTACCAATTGATAACCATTGGATTTTTTTTTATTCACCAATCTCATCTTTATGTTTCAATGCTCACATTAATTTCGAATTTTGTCATTCAGTGCAAGTAATTAATTATATTAGTAAATATATATTAACAAAGAAACTGATCGTGCTACTTTTTCAGTTGGAAATGTTGACGAAATTGCCAACTATACCAATGGACGCTATATTTGTTCCTCAGAAGGATTTTAGCGTTTTTTTGATTTTGAGAGTCACGCGCGATACCCTGCAGTCTTATACTTAGATGTCCATCTTGAATATTATTAAAGATCTTACATCAATCAGCAAAATATTCAATAAGTTCTCGAAAATCCAATAAAAACGACATTAACTCCTTTTTTTTTAACTTTGCATAATGGAGGATTTTGCAAAAACTCTTTTGTTTTCCAAAGTTGCCGCCTATTACCGATGGGACAATAACAAATTTGTGAGAAGAAAACAAGAAAAAGATGTTCCAGGCTGGCCAGGAGTAAAAAAAGATTTAGCCATAGGTAGAGTTTATGCGATTCATCAGACCCAATCCAAGTGCTTCCATCTTTGAATGTTACTTTAATATGTTTAAGGCCTAACTTCGTTTGAGTACTTAAAAACCATTGATAGTGTTACTCATCCAACTTTTAAAGTTGCTTGCCAAGCACTTGGTTCATTAGAAAATGATGATCAATGGAAAAAAACCCTGGAAGATGCTGCTTTGTCTGAAAATCCGTCTAAGTTACGTGACTAATTTGCAATGATTTTAGTTCTTTGCAAGCCATCGTAACCCCAAATTTTGTGGGATATGTTGAAAGGATAATTATGTGAAGATATTCTTTACTCTTGACGAATTCAACTTAATAATTTGGAAATTGAAACCTCTAAAGAAATATTTAACAGAGGTTGAATTAATATAAAGGACAAAATCATCTGTCTGTCAGAAAAAAATTTGGCTTCATTTGGGCTAAATGCACATGTTCAAGATGAACTCTGTACTACTGATCCTTTTGAGCATTTCATCAGACATGGTTATGATTATAACTATTTACGTGATTTCGTTGAGCAAAATCTTCCGAAGTTGGTTCCAGATCAACGGCAAGCTTTTGATCGTATGATTATTAGTGTCTTAAATGTTAGTGGAAAAGTCTTCTTCCTGGATGCTCCTGGAGGCACTGGAAAAACATTCCTAAGTAATCTTATGTTGGCCCAAGCAAGATCAGCTGGAAAACTGTCCCTTGCTGTCGCACCTTCTGGCATTGCTGCCACTCTTGAGTGGAGGTAGAACAGCTCACTCCACTTTTAAACTTCCATTATATGTTTTTTTTCACAAGGATTACACGTGCCCGATACGCTAAAACGGCTCACTTGCAAAAATTCTTTAAGATACAATATTTATTGTATGGAATGAGTGTAAAATGAGTTCCAGAACTCACATCGAAGCAGTTAATAGAGAATTGTAAGGTTTAAGATCAAACCAGAATTTAATGGGTGGCATAACATTTGTTTTTGCTGGACATTGAAAATTTATCAAACAAACCATACCAATAGTTATGCGAGAGAGCGATAATTCCACCAAGAAATTCTACAGCAGAGGAAATTAACAACATTATTTTTAAAAAATTTGCAGCTCATTCTTGAGAATACCTCTCTATTGATTCAGTCATCGCAACTGAAGATATTGTTAGTTATCCTCAGAAATTTTTAAACTCCCTAACTCCATCAGGATTTCCACTCCATATGTTAAGTTTAAAAGTTGGATCTCCGATTATACTACTACGTAATCTTTAACCCCCCTCCACCTGTGTAATGGAACCAGACTGCAAATTAAATCTCTGCGAAATAATGTTATAGAAGCTACTATTTTAACTGGTCCAGCATCAGGCCAAGTAGCTTTTATTCCAAGAATTCGGATGATGCCAACTGATTTACCTTTTCAGTTTAAGCACTTACAGTTTCCTGTCAAAGTTTCTTTTGCCATGACAATTAACAAGCTCCAAGGGCAGACTTATAATTTTGTGGGTGTAGATTTAAGATCAAACTGCTTTTCACATGGACAATTGTACGTCAGCTTCTCAAGAACTGGGGATCCTCATCATCAGGTTGTTTTAATTCCTTTTGTAATAAAACTACAAATGCTATATTTACTAAAATTTTGTGATTAAAAAAATAATTTCAAATTATTTTTTTTATCGGTATTGAATCTTTGTAGCGTTCACAGATAACCCTTTTCATATGATAACGTGAAAAAATACAAATCAACGGCCCTTTTTAGGGCCAATACTTATTTTATGACATTAGGAGTGCACGGTACTTTTTAACATTATTATGTTTTTTTTCACTTTTTCCAACACTTTTAATAAAAAGTTTTTTGTTCCAAGAAATGTCGAAAAAAGATGTCAAATTTTTACTGAATAGGTTCTATATAATGTGTCAATACACATGTGTTCCATTCAGCGAGTCTTGGGCGAAGCCGAGACGGGGGGCCGCTAGTAATAATAAAAAGCTTATGTTATTTTATATAGTAATATTAAGGCCATAACATTACAACATAATTCAATAACTGTCCAGATATACCAATCTTGCAGACTTCATCAAAATGCGCAATAATAACTTATAAGTTGTTTATATTGTTTTTTTTCGAATACCTCCCTTACCCATTATTTCAGAGTATCTTATTTTATTAAAGTGACATCACTTATTTTGTAATATTTTTACAGAAACAAGTGTATTCTACAAATAATTAAGAAATTTAATTTTTTATCGAAAACAAGGATTTCCGTATGTTGTTTAGATGCCTAGTCAATTGCACCATGGCACTGTTCTGTTCTTGCTGTATTGACACAGAAAATGTTCATTTACCTGATAGGATCCCAAAATGTAACGTGACTTTGACTATGTGTATGTATACATAGCTGAATTGGCAAAAGTTAAAAAATGCTTTACAAAAACAAACCTATTCTTATTATTATTTAAGCCATCAACAATAATAATACTCTAAAAGCTTGCAAAATTTTTAGAGAATGAAAGTACTGCCACTTTTTTTCTCAACACAATCCTTACATAAATCTTGAAACCTTTCTTTAAAATTACGAAACGCATATTTAACCTGTACAAATATCTCCCTCTAATTTTCATGCGGGTATAAAGACACGACCATGGTACTGGTTAATTGTTTGTTTGACACTTTGGAAGTAAGGTTTGAAATTGCACTTAAAGATTGTGTTGAGTCATAAGTTCGTTATAGTAATTTTATTTTTTCCAACATATATTTTTGCAAGCTTATACAGGATTATGATTGTTGTAGGCATGGAAAAATGATTATATCAAATTTGTTCACATAAGGCCTGTGTAAGTTTTGCTGTACTAAGCTGTATGTATCGAAAAAGTAACGTAACATTTTAGAATCCCAAAAGTTCACAGATAAAGAGAAAATGAAAGTAAAAGGGAGATTAAAAAGAGAGATGGATTAAAAAGAGAGTAAGAGAGAGAGAGAGAGAGAAAATAGACAGAGAGAGAGAGAGAGAGAGAGAGAGAAAGAGAAAAAAGACACAAAGAGAGGCAGAGAGAGAAAAGAGACGAAGAGAAAGATATAGAGAGAAATAAATTAGGAGGTTTGTTAAGAGCAAAAAAAGAAAAGAGGGCAAGAGTACGCGTATATCTACTAACGTATAACGCTGTACTTATCTCGCTGTCAAGAAAGCCTGCGGTTTTTGTAGGATAAGCAGGAACAAAAGGGGCAAAAAATAATATGACGTTTTTTCCTACTTTAGTCGAGTGAGAATCCTACAAAAAAGCTTCGCTTTAAAGATATTTATTAAATTTTAATATACTAATTTGAAACTATTCTTACACGTCATAAAGAATTAACAATTTCTAGTAAGTAAAACGTTTTAAATTAGTTGTGATTATTAACATTTATTGAAATCTAACCTTGACAAAGGAAGGTAGGTTCACCAGCGTATTGTGTAGGGTATGCAGGTGCACGGTCTCCTGGAAGTAGGTAGGGGCAGCGTTGTTCTACGGATTGGCACAAAGACCTGCAAGGTCGTATGCGATGACCTGCCCAAGATTTATTTAAGGGTTCCAGGTTTTGCGGTCCCCCATGAGAAAAGTAAGGCACGAGGGAGCTACATACCCATTTCCGATACGCCTCCTGAAAATAAAGACAATAGAAAATTTATTAAGTATTATTTGTATTTTTTTTATTTCAGGTTCATTAATTTTAATCTTTTTTTATAAAATTAGATATTTAGCATATAATACTTGCTTCTTTGTTGAATGCTGCCTGATGAAGTCATATATTTGAGTTTTTTAAAATACCAACACCTCACAACCTCCTAACAATAAGGCAATAAGTTAAAATAACCGGAATTAATTAGTTATATAAAATATCTAGTAAAATTTTTTTAAATTCTAGAGCACACATTATTAGGACCCTTTGACGATTACTACACTATTGTTTAGTGCATAAAAGTCATATCCGTTAAATTAATCTTGAAATTGCTAGCAGAGAAAATGAATCAAAATCGAATTGACATCTGACTTATTTTCACATTCTAACTTAGCTTTTCCTTATCACAACAAAAGCTATATTTAATTCTTGAAACATACCTATTCGATGCCCTGCTTACTTGCATACACAAATCTAGTTCTTATATAATGACCTTAGTTAAATTAATAAATTTCGATTTTATTTTTTTTTCATATTATATTTATTCGCTGAACGATAAAATCTTAAGGCTGTTAAAAGAGTCATACTTAACAAAAGCGTCACCTTACAAAGCTGACTGCGTTCTTCGTGGCTCTCGGAAGGGTCAAATGACAACCGAAGTAAGCCGCTAAGTCTGAACACGTGTAGTCAGCAAGTGCTGGCTCCATAGCATTTAAAACAAAAAAGTTTTAACTATAGCTACGTAAAAGGTGTATTTCTTTGCACAGCATTTTAGTTACTAGTCTTCTACCGCTCATCGAGTGTGATTCTTCATTATAAGTTCAATATTTCAATCTTAGTTGTTCTAACTAATTTATAAATCCATTGTCATTTATTGTAAAACTAACTTAAAAAAGAAATATACTAGATAGTGCAGAATATTTCATTACTTAAGACTAAATGAAATTGATAATATTAGAAGAAGCAGTACTGAAGAATCATACAAAATGCAACCTGTAAAAAAAAAGTACGTTAACACATATTTTTTACAAATCACAATGCTCTTATTTTCCTTTTTCCAATATACAAATAAACAAATAGTGAGACAGTCTGCTACTCCTGCAGCCCGTCAAAAAGCGTGAGACCCAAATCCACAATCATCTGGCTTTTACTGAATAATAAAGTTAAATATTTACGATCTACCATTTAACAAAAATTTGAAGCAGAGCATGGTTGTGTCTCTACTTATTTGCTTATTTATTATTTATTCTCTCAGTGTTATTTTTTAAAACACAATATATACCATCCCAAAAAAAGCATGTTCTTGGATGCCATGTAATACAGTGTGTACAACCCCATTTATTGCAGTGTGCGCAGATGTGTATATGCTGAGCCTTTGCGGAGGGCTTTATATATGCGGTATTTTGTTATAATTAGGTAAAAAAAGGAAAAAAAGCGAAATAAATAGATGATAATCTATTGATAAATTAACTGTAAAATAAATAACAAAAGTATACTGTTATAAAATAAAAAAGGTGAAATATAAGATAACATTGTGCAATAAAAAATAGTAGAAAAAAAGTTGGTAGTCTCTTATACTTTGCACACAGATACACACTTGAGAGGCAAAACAAATATACTATTGTTACCCTGAACGAGCTTACAAGAGCGGTTCATATCATCAGTCCTGCTTGATAAGCGGAAATTCTATACCCAAGATCTGCTTACAAGAGCAGTCATTCTATTTGTATTCTGAATCTGCTAACGAAAGTGGTTAATTCCCATGAGCCCTGCTTCACAAGCGAACACTCTTTATGCTAGATCTGCTACTTAGAGTGATCTTAAAAAAAAAAAAAACAAACAAATACGTACACACAATCGGATTCGCACCTAATCTTGCTAGTTGTAAAAGAGAAATTCTTAAAGGTGAAGTAAGAATTTAATATAATCTCATAATTTTGCATATTTACACGTAACTAATAAGTTTATTCACATAAAACAATGTTTAATAAAACCCCTGACACATTATTTTGCGAGTTATAAGAAAAATAAGAGAAGTGGTAAGGAATTGTTTGTGCAGGAGCTTATAAGAGAGAAAAATGTCCTAGAAACAAGATTGAAATTAATTAATAATCAAATCTAAAATTACCATTATTTGAACAAAGTGAGTACTGAATAATTGGAGAATAGAATCAATAATTTCAAAGCAGAAGTCAACAAACAATTTTAAAAAACTGATCATCTTTGCAAAAAGGAACTCTAAAAATTGAGAAAATACGAAGTCTGGAAACTTCCTAGTGATTAGAGATTTATTAAAATTTTACCTCCCCTTATTCATAATTTATAGGCACATAAATTGCGCATTGCGCATTCCACCGTATTTGGTCGTAGTGCATATATTTTTAGGAATAAATAACCGTAGTTAATAAAAAAAAAGGTATAGATAACTTTACTTCAGGAAAACCAGTGTTGGGTCCGTTGGATCACTATCAGATGCTTATAGATAGAGGCATGTGCTAGTTAACAGTATTAGAGAAAAACCCTTACTCTTAAACTAAGTCAGAGAGACTCTAGCTGTAGGATTAGAGTTGTTGTATGCGACAGACTGCACAGTCGCAATTAGTATAGTTGTAGTACACAGCATTCATAATCTGTCTGGTACTCAAGCCCACATTTTTGTTTATATCGGACTATCAAGTATATTTACTTCAATGCATGATACACCAAATCCGCGCCCCTAGCGTATTGACACATAATTAATTTATATAAGACCTAGACAGAGTAATCAAACAAAACCAAACACCTCACATGAGCAAGTGTATAAATACTGTTTCGATACATACAGTATAGTTGACATTCTGGTGTCAGCGCTTTTATTGTCACATACTCACATAAATGCGCCAAAATGTAAACACAGATCCATACACTCACCAGGAACTCACAATAAGAAGCTCATTAAATGTTGAAATGTTAGTGTTTTGAGATGATATTATTGTTTATGCAAAAGATCTAGTAGATCATGACCGTAAATTTTGGTTACTTTTTGACTAAGAAGGATCAACGAGTATGGTACTCTAGCTAGATAACGCTGAAGTTTTGCGAAAAAAAGTAACAATTCTTTGGCTCATGGTAAGTCAACAAGAAATTAAACCAGACCCTCAAAAAATACAAGCCATAAGAGAATTTCCCTAACCAAAAACTATAAAAAGTATTAGACAATTCTTAGGACTAGCAGGATACTATAGATGGTTTGTTAAAGATTTTTTCATGAATAGTCAAGCCATTATCAGATTTATTAAAAAAGAGAGAAAAATGTGAATGGACAGAAGTGCAACAGAAGAGTTTTCAAACACGAGAAGACCATCTATGAGAAGTGCCTATTTTACAATTTCTCGAGTTTAATAAATCATGTAAGTTGACAACAGATGCATTTGACTACGCTATTGGAACGGTATTGAATGAAGAAAAAGATGGGTTTAACCATCCTGGCAGTTATTATCTTCTAACAACTCTAAATTTATCTAAAGTAAATTATTTTACGACTAAAAAAGAATGTTTAGCTATACTCTACGCAATGCATGATTTTCATCCGTATTTATTAGGAAATCAATTCGTTCTTAAAGTAGATCATAAACTATTTAATTAAATGCATACAAACAAAGATCTGGGTCAGAATTCAATTTGCTAGTTGTTTAAATTTACTGATTTTATACACTCTCAAACACAAGCCAGAAAAACTTATTATCAATGTTGATTAACTATCTAAAAACCCAGTAGGATTACTTCTGTATGCGGAAAACAATATGAATAATAGATTACCGTTTTTGAGTGTTATGATGATTGGTCGAAAAAAATAGAGGAAAAAAGGAAAACAGAATCTCGAAGGAGACAGTGGAAGTAACAAAACCTAGAAGCATGACTAAATCTGGAGCAAATGTACCTAAATTGGCTAGGGGCCCTGACAACCCCCTGGTTTGAAAACAAACTAGAAACAGCCAAAGTTGGATCATAGTGTAATAACTTAAGGTGCTTAAACAAAAAAATAGAACAAGAAATAGAAAAAAATACATAAAACAAGAAATAAAAAAAATAAATAAAACAAGAAATAAAAAAAAAACCAAAACAAACGAAAGAATTATAAAGGAAGTTAAAACAATAAACCAGGGAGTATTAATGGGTCCTGCAACCCACGGTAAGAACGAAGTTCTTTAAACATGAGATGAGTATAGACACAATTTCTCAGATAATAAGGGGGTCACCAGTCACACAGGAAGAACGAAGCTCTGTAAACGTTAGTATTGCATTCATGTTGTTTACTAAAACAAAAGCTTCAAAAACGTATAAAAAAAAAAAAAAAACAATAGTTTAGTACTCACGATGGTTGAACTTCATGAGTACTGTATTTATGCACGTCGTTCTCACGAAGTTCAACCATCGTGAGTACTAAACTATTGTTTTTTTTTTTTTTTATATACGTTTTTTAAGTTTTTGTTTTAGTAAACAACATAAATGTAGTACTAACGTTAACAGAGCTTCGTTCTTTCTGTGTGTCTAGCAACCCCCTTGTTACCTGAGATATTGTCTCTATACTTATCTCATGTTTAAAGAACTTCGTTATTACCGTGGGTCCCATCTGGTTTGTTTTTTTAATTTCCTTTATAATTTTTTTTTGTTCTTTTTTTTTTAATTTCTTGTTTTATGTTTTTTTTTATGTCAAACACCTATTGCGGCGCTTGGGGGGTAAAAGCGAGCCTTGCGTGGCGACGCGTCGCCACGCGAGCCGTCGCCAGGCTCGTAAGCGGGCTCTCCTCCCACTCCTAGCTAGCATCGCCCCACCAGAGCTGCGTCGCCACGCATGAGCCGCGTCGCCACGCAGCAGCGCCAGACCCAAGCGGGCTCTCTCCCCACTCCTAGCTACTTAGCGCACCACGCCAGAGCCGCGTCGCCGCATGCAAGCATTTTTGTTACATATTTTAGTTATCATCGACCTATTATTACTGTTATTCCATCGCAAACATCATTGAATGTTACCATTGCTGACGTCACTGATGCTACGAATGATCAAACTTAATGTTTATTACGGTAGAAAATATAAGTATTTTTATAAATAGTCTGTATATTTTTATACTGCTACACTTTTCCATGTATTAGTAAAAATAAACAAAAACCATTTTTTTAATTCATGCTGTTTATTTTTATTTATACACTCTTCTTCTCACATACTAACATTTCTACCTTATATTTTTTATATCTGTGCCCGATTTTTTTCTCTCAAGTGAAAAATTAAAAAATCATGTACTGCATAGGGGTGATGTGCTCAACGTCTTATAGAAAATTAATATGAATAAATAATACAACTGAGTTCAATAACGTATTCTTGGATGTTTAACATCTGTCGGGGGTCCCGAGACCCACACCTGTTTTTATTTATACACTCTTCTTCTTACATACTTACATTTCTACCTTATATTTTTTATATATGTGCCCGATTTTTAACTCTCAAGTGAAAAATTAAAAAATCATGTACTGCATAGGGGTGAAGAGCTCAACGTCTTATAGAAAATTAATATGAATAAATAATACAACCGAGTTCAATAACGTATTCTTTGATGTTTCACATCTGTCGGGGGTCNGGATAGTTGCAATAAGCAACTTGAGACCGCAAAGCGCCTTCCCTCAAGGAATACAGCAATGAAGTAATTGATTGAGTTTAACCGCCACGTTGTTATTAAGCACCCTAAACCTTTAGAATCCTACGTAACACTGTATTTAAATTTTTTTCAGATTATTTTTATATTTATATAATTACGTGACATTGTAAAATAATTTGTTTGTTAAATTCGAAATACCCTTAAAAACGATAGATACGTTCTGCAACTCTATTGTATATGTTTATTTGAATAATTTATGTATAACACGCCTTATTCGATTTAATCGACAGAACTATATTTATACAAACTTAATTTTTTGGTTTTTAAATTTATTTTTTAAATTTATTATTTAGAAAATGAATAAATAATTCATCATTAATTAAATGTATTATCAGTGGATGCATATGAAAATGGAATATTATAGTTACGAACCACACGATCAGTACAAGAAACCGATTTCATTGAATTGGCAGTGCTCGTAGCAGAGTGGGTAAGGTACACAATTCGTATGCAGGAGGTCAAGGGTTTAAATCTTTAAACTGGAAAGTGGTTTTTTTTTTTTTTAGAATTGTAAAAGAAAAAATTTTAATTCAAATAAAAATTATTGTGGGAAGATAAAATTAAAATTTGTTTAAAAATTAATTGCTTGGGAGTGTTAGGGGGAATGGTGGGTAAAGGTGTGCAGAAGAGTAACACGGCATGGTTGGCAGATATACATATATAATGGGGAGAGGGGAAGTGTGTAGAGAACAGTAGGTGAGGGGGATGGGGTAAGGGGGAAAACTTGAGAGGAAGAGACTTCGGGTAAACCACTTTTGTTTAAAAAAAAAAAATCTGTCGGTTTTAAAACTCCAGCCCCTCAAGTACGTGACATACTTACGAGAACTTCGTTCTTAAAATTTACACAACTACAGACATCATCTATATCTTGACTGAATATATTAAAAAATGTCACTAAAAATACATCAAAACATTCTATCTTATAAAAAGTGAACTTTTCAAATCAGTAGCCTTAACATCACACGCTTGCGATACGAATACAGATACCACCAGAATAAATTCTGTTAATTCGATAAATGAGGAAATACCACAATTATCAGTCAGAAATATAGTTAACCTTGATGCATCGTCAAGGACAAGAATGTTTTCCAAAAATGACCCAAGTGATACTGAAGAATTGTCAGGAGAAGATACACAACCACCAGTATATGGCCCTAGATGAAGTGGATTACGAAAAAAATTGACTTAAACGGAAGTAGACTTAAATACAAACACTTACTCAAACTCAGACGCTATACATACTGAAATCTCTGTTACACCTATTTTACTTAGTGAAGGTTCAAACGACGACGTTTTTAAAGACCAACCTAAAACTACGACAAGTAATATTGAGAAGGTTACTTATCAAGAAATACAAAAGTTAACAAAAAAATTTAACCAAAGTCTTTAAGAAATTTAAGACAAGTTTAACGACAGAGATAAGTCCGAGCAAGCTGATACGAATTTTTTATCAGTAACCAAATTTATGATGGAGATAAGCTGGATCCCAAAATTTAGGACATATTTATTGAAAGGGACACTTATGATTGCGATAATTTTGATGATTCTGTATTAGATAAAAAAACTACAAATACATCAAGACGTACAACAGACTTTGAATCCTTATTTGACAAAGATATGATGTTAAACAAATACATGATGAGTGAAAAATTAAAAATTACCCCTCGTATTCAAGAAAATACACACTTAAGTTTTAGTACATCGACGCACATAATTACTTCTATTGTTGCAAAAACATACGGTCCAAAGCACAGGACTTGGAACAAATAACAGAGAAAACCTCAGATAACTTAAACGAAAACAACAAACAAACATACTGCAATGCAATCAAATCGATAAATCAAAGTATTGCACTTGATTTCATACTACTATCGGGCTTATACCCTTTCTAATCAATCAATCGATATCAACAACAGTACGGAAAGGTGTATGTAAGTCTTAGTGATAGTTGCAGTAGTACTGTCAATTATAAGAACATTAATAGAGTTAAGTTAATAAGCAATGTTATTTCCACCAGATGTTGTTTCACATACAAAAGAGACAATATAGTTTTTATTTTATTAGCAAAGATTTATCAACCAGTCACATGTGTCTCAAGACTGTTGAAATCGATAGGTGCACTGGACATTAGTTATTTAAAATTAAAGAAACCAAAAGTTAGCCAAATATTAATAACACCTTATAGAGGACATAATATATTGTCAATCGTTTTTTATTAAATACCTACTGATTTAGTAACGTCAAAAACTCTTATAAAAGCTCTTAAATTACTTAGAAAAATATTGTTGAGACAAAATCTCAAAACATCTCAAATTTGAAGTAGGGGAGATTTTACAGATAAATTGGAAGCTAGATCAATAACAGAAATGTTATTAACAAGATTTCATTAAACACTCATACAAACTGCTGTCTGTTACGGTAAAGTTGATTTTCCGAAAATTCAAGAACGTAACGAAATATTACAAACACTACATGACAGCCCTGTCAAAGGAGAGAAGGAAACAAACAAAACTCGTCGGAAAATGAGAATACAATTTTATTGGCGTAAAATAAGGAATGATATTCCTAATTATGTTCATAGATGCTGCAAATATCAAGAAAAAAAAATTGTGCGAATAAAAATAAGAGAACTCTTTGTGCTAACAGGTATACCTATTTTAAGCTTAAAAGAGTTTTCATTGATACTTTTGGTTAATTAAGAATTACAACATATGGCGATTGCCATTTGCTAATCATACAGTGTTACTTGACTCATTTCATCAAATAAGCCCCTGTACCAGACCTAAGATTAAGCGCACTTGCCGATGCACTCGTACAATATCTAATATCAGTTGGCAATACGCTTAGAGCAGTTCGATCAGACAGACATGCTACATTTATGTCTAATTTATTGGAACAACTCATGAAAACCCTCAAAACCAATCATCTAACTACATCAGCATACTACCCTTAAACAAACGGATAACTCGAGCGAAGTCATGCTGCCCTAGCTGACTTTATACGAACTTACGCTGAAACATATGATGACTGGGACAACTTAGCAAAATTTGCAGCTGTCACGTATAACACGATTGTACATAAATCAAAAAATTATACGCCCTATGAACTTGTATTTTTGAGAGTAGCAAGGTTGCCCTTGAAGACACCTAAAGAAGATACGTTACGAACCTGTCCATTAAATTTGAAAGATCTTATTAAGCAACTTTAAGAAATGCAAATTGCGGCAGAAAATCAACAAATAAAGATAGAAGTATCAGCAAAAACAAGATTTGATAAAAAATTAAAGTCTCTAAATGTTACATCAGAAGATTACGTGTAAGTATAGAAATAAGTGCGTTTCCATAATTTTAAACGATTACTATAATGATTTCCTATAGGTTTAAGTAGTTTTAAAAGGATATGATCTAATATTTGGAGAAAACAAAGGTTAAGATATGACACACAGATAAATTAATAATAATAGTTTCTTAATACGAACATTCCTGTAAGAATTATTTTTTACATGTCTTCCAGAAAGAAAAAAAAAAAATACAACGATGCGGCTTATATTGGCTATCATAATGACTGTAGTGCTTGAAGGTTGTGAAAATTTAAACTATGCTAATGATGGCAACTATAGCATAGAACCGCTTGGAACAAACCCTTAAATATACTACGAACGAATTGGTATAACAAAAATTTAAAGAGCTGATTAAAAGGTTGTAATATGGATGGATATTGATAAATTTGTATTGGAACGAACACCTACTCTAGGATTTAATAAAAGTGTTCAATATTGTATTGTGCAAGTTTGTCATTCTGATTGCACTCACTATATAGAAATGAACTCTTGATATTAAAGACAAAGTGATAGACAATTTTTGAAGCAATACTGTTAAGCAAAAGAAATGTTGTGGGAACTCACAAGGGAGATAACTTGATTTCACCACCCAGCATACAAACAAAAAGACTGATACCTTTTAGAATTATTGGAAACAGTGCTAAAGAACTTTTCGGCTTAGTCACAGAAGACAATATCAATGTTATGATCACTAAGATCAACAATTTTTATGCTGGTCAAAAGACATATATGAAATTGTATGACCAAATTGCCATATTTTTGCAGCTACATTAAAAGAACTATTTATTATTATGAAATGCCATAAGCACATTCTGAAATAAGTTGCTAATATATTGACTTTAGGACAAGTTTGGACTCTCGACAGATATCTGATACATTCATCAGCTTACCTTAAAAGAACTAGAGCTACCTTCGATCACATTATTCGTTACAATGAAAGTCTGATTGACATCTTGCATAATTTTCAAAGAGGGTAAGCACATCCAGAACTTTTTTCTCCAAATATATTTAGAACTGTAGCCCAAGATGTAAGGAATCTAGCAGGGAATCAAGAATTAATAGCACCAATAGAGAATCTTTATGCTGGCGAAATCAGTGCTCTAAGCAAATTAGATGTTGTGCATCAAGAAAACAGAACCATGGTAATATTCCATTTACTACTCGTACATCAAACTTTTAATAATCTTCATAGACTACATCCAGTCATGATACCTCCACCTGGACAAAATGGACCTGCCTATATAAACCCATCGTATCCTTCTTTAGCAGTAGCAGCGGACCATAATTCGTATTGAAGACTAAACAAAAATACATTTAACTAATGTGATAACACGCTATAGGGTTATATATGTTCTGTTATAAAACTCTTAAAAAAACCCTATTCTATGAACAAATGCGAATTTTTTATGTTATTACGACCTAGAATAAAAGTATTTAAAAACTGTGAAATTATATTTACACCTAAAACATAAAGTTTATCAATATACTTACCAGCTGATAATTTATTGTTATTCTCGACACCTTATAGAAAACAATTAAGCATCATCTGCCCTAACAAAATCGATCAACAAGAAAAAATAAAAGGTACAGATCTTTTACGAATAAATTATGGGTTTATAGGATAACAAACAAATTCACCTTAACTTGTGAAAACAAGATCATCATTCAGATACAATATACCTATCAAGCAGAGGTCAACTTAAACTTAACTGTATTGCATGAACCCTTCAACAACACTTATGTCTTTCATGACGCTATAAAATCTATTCAATAACCTAATTTTAATGAACAAGCATGGATAAACAAAAAATCAAATGTACGAAATATAATGAATTAAATAGAGAAAATTTGAACCCGAAAGTTTGAGAAAAAACAAGCTTCTCTTTTTATGATAACTTGTAATGTTATGAAAGCTGTCATTGTAATAATTATAATAGCAATATTTATCAGCAGAGTCAAAGGCTGTTTTAAAAATACTTTGGAACGTAGTTTCTCGAAAAAGTTTATAAAATGCACCATCAATTTACACAAATCCCTGAGGAACCATAAAACAAGAACTAAAGAAACACAAACTAATTAAACTTTATATCGAAATGTTAGAGGATTCAGAAATATCTGAATTATCTAAGCTTAGCCCTATTGTAAAGACACGGACTTAGATATTATTATGCCACATACCCAAAAAATCATAAATGGACTAATAAATCGATGGTTAGTTGATAACATTTTTCTTTTAGGCTGCACGATGAGCAATGGCTATGAAATGATAATAAAGACTAAAGTCAACGTAAATTATCTCTTACATAAAGTTATTGAACGATTAGAGAATAAAGAAAGCATCAAGGAAATTTACATAATTTTGGATTAACATAGTTATTAAATTATAACCTTCATTTACAATACTGATTCATTTGATAAAAAAACTAGTGTAACACTAAATATAGGAAACAAAGATTAAGCACTGTTTAATTTTAAAATAAAATTCACTATTTGTCAAGCAGAAAAAATTTCTTTACCAACATCGCCAAAAAGAGACAATGTTACATAAAACATTGACCCAAAGAGACTTATGGGTCTTCTACCGTGGGATATAGAAGAAACGAATAGAAAAAGAGATCTCTTTAACCATTGCATTTAATTTGGTACTTAAGAATATTACTATGCTGCTAGAGATCAGCGGGGAAGATTATCCTAAGGATATGCAAAATATATGGATCCCAAGAGCACTTTTCTAGCGTTGCAGAGCGATGAACTCAAGTATTGCATGAGATACGCCAGCCAATTAAAAGGACTGTAAAACACAAATTAAACTAGAAATCGATTAACTCTTTATGTCAACTACAACTTGAGTTAATGACATATAGAAGACATGTCATTACATGCAGAAGACAACAATGTTTCCAAACTTAAGAAACAAAGCCAACCTTTCCTAAAATCATCGATTTACAAGAAAAAATTAAAAGTAGCAGAAAATGAACCCAATAATTCAACTCTACCATTTAACTAGCTACTTCTTACGTTGATAAAATACATTACTTAGTTCTAAGCTTTTGACTTTAAGCTTTATAAAATCAATGAGCGAATTAATATTCAGTTAATTATTACCGCTACTTCTTTAAACGATGTTGGTGGATACAGACATCACAAAAAAATAAATAAATAAATAAATAAAAACTTTGAGACTTTAAGATTGAAATGCATGTTGTATTATATGACAGCTGCATGTTATTCTATTGTAAAAGTTTTCCAATAACAATAAGCTTAGCATGTATTAATATCATTTATTTCATTGTGTTGTCAGTCCGCAAGTATTTCGACATAGCATGATAAGTAATGATTGCATCCATCCATTTGTTTCCTGCTTATCATCTAACCTTTTCCTAAGCATTATTTTATCTTCATATTAACATTTAACACATAACATTTTACCTACGAATTATTACAATTATTAACAGCACGAAATATCCCATAGCAGTACTTATGTGTATACGTGTATTACTCATAATAATCAAAACACCCATTACAGTTAGGCTTAGAGAATGACATTTACAATGGGCAAACAAAACCCTAAAATTAGTAAAGCAATGTTTAATGGACCCCGGCTTAACATACTTTCAAAGTAAAGTTATAGTCAAGTCATGCTAAAAGAGATACTCAAGAATTTTGGAATAGTGTAGTCCATAAAACAGGAACCCTGTGCTTTGGGTTATTCCACTTATGAGGTAGTGTTCCGTTGACCACTTAAAGCAGAAATGGCAGCTTACTCTTTCAGTTTAGCACCAACGCTGCAAAAGCTACTTGATTCACTACCTCATTCATCGAAAAATGTGACAAATCAGGCAACATCAACGGTATTTACGCCCTTAATAAATAAAAAAGTTCATCAGAATTTATAATACATTATGGAATGAACGTTGGGTTGACATAATCATTAAAGATCTGGTCGATAAACATTAAATGGATAAATTTCTATGCAACTTTTGTCTGATGCTATCCTTGCAGGAACGGCCATGCATCACACTGTACACCAGGTACAATGCTAAATACTACCAACTATGTGATGCAGTGGTTGTGGCAACAACATTAAATGCAGCAGCAACCATCGAAATAGAAGGGCCGAATCAACCATCACTAGTGAAAGAATAAACGTCAATAAAGCGACAGCCACCTATATCTAGACCATACCAGTCTATATTAGATAAAAATATCGCAATCAAAGCATGCAACGAAGATAAGAAAATACCTATTCTTAACTTTGTACAAGTAAAAGGTACAAATATCAATTCATGTCCTAATAAAGAAAGCTTACAATACTAAATACCTGACGGAGTTCTTTGAATATCTGTATGGTATACAAAATATTTATTTTTCCAACAAACTTCAAGACGGGAAAAACATTGTACCTGTTCATATTAATTATAGTATGGAATATAAAGCTGAGTCAATGTGAAAGATAATCATACATTGCATTACAACTCAACAAAACGAGCCTAACGCCATCGCCAATACAACAACAATTATAACTACAACTAATATTCCACTAGTTGTAGATACTTCAAGCAGCACAACTGGAAAATAACCACGAAGGCTGATAATGAAATAACCGGACGTAATCACGACCAACGAGTTGACCAAATATATCATGACTTTTGGCCCACTAATGATATTAGCTATATGAAAATTCAAGTCACGAGAGATGATGGAAAGGATTTATAAATAGCATTTGCTATGTATTGCATTTGAAAAGAAAATCTTAGGGCGTATAACAAGCTTAAAAATCATAGAGTTTCGTACGATGACAATGAATGGACACGCAACCAAGAACAAGGCACAAGAATATACACGGCATGTGGAGATCATGCATACAAACACGATTTGCAATTGCATAGTATATTTTGTAATATTCAAATTTTTTTTTTTTTTTTTTTTTTTTTTTTTTTTTTTTTT
>NW_019379506.1:1298459-1308485 GCF_000648655.2 Copidosoma floridanum | reverse complement strand
CAGTGTGAGTATCTCCGGTGGAACACCTTGCCAGTTAAGCTGACACTCTCTGCACCGATGGTGCATCGGGTCCACTCACCACTGTGTAGCCTTTCCCCGGAGAAGACTCCATTATTCCAGGACGTCCACTCCTCGCCGGTTAAGCCGGCGCTCTCTGCCGAAGCATCGGATCCAGGCTAATTAGCATCCCCGGAGAAGCCCCGTTGTTTCAGGGGCCACTCCTCGCCGGTAAGGCCAGCGATCCCTGCCCGACGCCTGGCATCGGGTCCGCTAATCCCTACCTATAGCCCTAACACTGTTTCGCATTTACCCAGGCCCGAAGACCTGTGGGGCAAGGAAAAAACCCTGGAATTACTCTGAAGGAAAATTCCACGGAAAAACCCGCCCCGAAACAGCCGGGGTTTCATAGGAACTTTTCCCGATAAAAACAGTTTTTGAAAAAAATCTGCATTCACCCGGAATCGAACCCACGACCCCTAGAACTGCGTTGTATCAGTAACAAGCACACTTACCACTGAGCCAACGCCGCTCCTCATGTAATATTTAAATTAAAATGGAAATGAAATGCAATATTTGAAACATGAATGTCAGTCTCATCAAATATGACAGGCACTATGATCTATATTGTAGGACAAGGTACGACACCAATCTCGAACGTTTACGTGGACTAATGTTAAGAGGTATTGCAAATAAGAACACATCAGAACAAAAGATGGACAACGAAGGTGGAGAACAAAATAAAAATCAAACCTCTCTTTGTAAGAAAGTATAAAGATATTATAACTAACATAACCATAATCGAACCTATCACAACCATTTTACCATTCAATGCCTAAGCCACCAATTTAATACGAATTATATTTCCAGATTTAAAAAAAAAAAAATTAGGAGGAAGATCATGAAAACATATATTCGAATTGTAATTTATTTTTCCCATGCTCTAGATATGTATATTGAAGATTATTGCCTATAATTTTTGTTGATAAGGTTAAAATGATGTTAAGAAAAATAATGAAAAAAGGAAATTTTTTTTTCTTTCAAACAATAATCGTTCAAATATTAACATGTGAAAAATAAGATAACATTGTGTATTCAATAAAAGTACACAAACAAAAATTAAGAATCTCTTATACTACACATACAGACACACACCTTAGCATTAAATCTGCTAACTCACGTGGTCTATCTATTCCTACCCTGAATCTCCTTGTCAAAGTGATTCGTTTACTTAGTCCTGCCTTGATAGCGGACATATCTAATCCAGGATCTGCTTATTAGTGCGATCTTTTTTAAATTCACGAAAACATTATAATACAGTGGATAAATCAAAAAATTTATTTATATATACAGTTTCAAAGTACAAATAATACCACAGTATTGATGGTTGAGAGGAAAACAATTCCAGCTTGACGTCACCCCATTTGTAATAACACGGTGTGACGTGGTAGCTGAAGCTATCACGTCACTATATACCTTTATTTTGGGCGAGTCATTGGCGGCTACCGAGTCCTATGATACTGTATATATTTTACATATGTATCGTTTTACAACACATTCTTAATGTGTGTTCTCGGTGCCGCGGACTACGAGCCAGAGGAGAGAGAAGGACCGAAGAAGAGAAAAAGGGATTGAAAGAGTGTGTGGTATGATTGGGTGAGCATGTGTGTACGGTAGAGAAGGAGAGAGGGGCGAGGGCTCGACACACGTCGGAGAGGCGTGAGCACCGAGCGGCCGCGTCAGTTCCCGAGTTTTTGGAAACCTCCAATAATTTACCGGTTTTTAGAAGTGTTGGAGATTTTTCGTATTTACGGGAGGGGCGCGCGCATCTGTTCAAGTGCACTGCCATAACGGAGTAGTACCGCGAGAGCCATCAGAGAGAGCAGAGCCAAGCAGAGTTGTAGTAGCCACGATCGAGAGAACGCGGAGAGTGGGACGAGTATCCGCGAGAGCCATCAGAGAGAGCAGAGTAGGAAATAAAAAGTAGTAGTGATAGCTAGGGAAGTGATAGGGCAGAGGAAGGGATTGCGGAGAGCGAGGTCAAGGTCAAGTGTAACGGGAGAGAGCAGCTGAGGTTAGGAAAAAGGGGAAGTTGCGAGAGACCAGCAGACAAGGGCAACAAGTGGAGAGAACGGCCGAGCCGTCACGACGAGTGAGACGAATTCCAGGTAGTCGTAACCCACAAGGATCACCAGGAGGTAAGTGTACTGTAAATAGTGCACCGGGTGGTATACGGGATAGTGTTGGGACGATCCGAGCGGGCGCGGGTGGGTGTGTGTAAGTGTGGAAAAGGGGGGTGTAGTGGTGGGTAGAGGGGGTGTCAGGTTGTAGGGCACCAGGAGTAAGGTCGAGAGACAAGAGGTGTAAGTGGGATTGTGTGCGAGCGTGTGCGTGTGAGTGAGAGATTTAGGTACGGGTCATCGCCAACTGAACAAAGGTTAAGGCCAGCGGAGGACGACCAGGAGTTGCTCAACCCAGGACATCTACCTCGAGGACAGCGGAACCATATATCTATTTATACAGAGATATACAAATACTTGGTTACACAATTTCGAGAGAGACAGAGAGAGAGAGTGAAAGGTGGGACTTGTAAAGAGTAGAGAAGGGAGAATAAATAGCGCACGCTCTGTGAAAGTGATACCAGTGAGTTATTTTTTGTGTAGTTGGTGCCCCGAAGTCCCCTTTTAGTTTCCTTTTCAGGAGTGTTCGGCGTTCCCAAGCCGAGCACCAGCGGCAGACCTCCCGGAGGAGAGGAATCCAGTGGAGAGGGACGAGGAGGAGTAAGTAAGCGAGTTTTGTGAGAGAATTCGGGACGGCTGTTTTCTCGGCCGAAAAATTCTCGTCACAACGGAGTGACGTGACGCTGGAATTGTCTTCCTCTCAACCATCAATATAAATTCTTGAACATGGATGGGTAACAAGAAAATTAAAAGAAGTGGTAAAAACTGTACCCTTAATTACAACGAGCTAACAAAGATTTTCTATAAAAAAAATAAGATTCTCTTAATAGCCAATTACAACATTACTATAATTCTTATAAATTTATTATTTTAGCAAGCGCAGAAACACAAAATTTTGGATATAACCCTTAACTCAAACAAAAAAATAAAGTGACAGTAAAATTAATCAACAAAAAATTTATGACGAACACATCGTAGGCAACTTCGAAAAGTCAATTATACCTAAGTATGAAAATTTTGGGGACATAAAAGCTGACATGCATTTTTAAGATAAACAGAACAAATTGATTTTATCAGAGAGTGATAATTATTTTATAAAGCACACTGATAAAAAAACAGATGAAAAAGGCGTACACAGTTAAAATAATGAATTAGACGACTAAGATACACTTTAACCTAACGCTATAAAGCAGAGTTAAAATACTTCTTGTATGGAACTACATTACTTTTACAAGCCCACATAACACTAATACATTAACTTAATATACGATTAAGACTCTAACATGTCAAATAAAAGGAATTTATTCAATTATTACCAATTTAACTGAAGAATACTTAGTAGTCAACGTAGGGCATGATAATGCGTATCGAGGAGACGGGATAGTAAGAAATGAGAAAGGTTAATGAGACATTATGGCAATGAAAATAAATAAAGATGATGTTACTATTGTAATGTCTCCAAGAGAAATTAAACCCTTCGAATACATTGCACCTGAATTCGGCATTATTACTTGTAGCAAATATGAGAGACCAATTATCAAATATAAACTAGAAAGAATAAGAGACTATAAAAGACTTGTGCGTACCAGCCACTTTAACTTGGAAGAACGAGACCAAATATATAGACTGATTTTTTAACCCCCAGAAATTTTCTTGTTACCAAGAGATTTTGTACCTCGTACGAATCTCGTTACATGAAATTCTGACCAAAAATATTATTTTTATTAACACTAAGCAACATCGTCACCTTCCCGTACATAAAGTTTCAAAAAAACACATAGCAAAAAAGTTGACCGATAGAACAATTAAGCCTCTGTTATCACTGTATCATTCCCCTCTCTTGATTGTTTCAAAAATCCTTATAGCCACGGTAATTCAAGACGAAGGGTAGTCATTTATTTCCAAGAAATTAATTAAAAGATCATTCGTGATGCATAACCATTGTCTAACATCGTAGGTCTGCGGACCAGTTGGGACGATCCATGTATTTTTCAGTTCTAGATGTGGCAAGTGGATTTCAATAAATTCGTATGGCTAAATACGATAATTATAAGACAAAATTTGTAACACTCCATAGACGTGAGTTATACAAATGAATGGTTGGAGGCTTGAAAAATGTTTTTGTATCAATCAACTTTGAAGAAACAGGAAAACACAGAGAAATATAGTGAAAACATTAACAATACATTACCTTATGTAAAATTAAGGAAGAAAGAACCATGTAAGTATTACTGTTTAAACTCAGCTATTTCAGCATACTATCAAAACAAACAGAATTGTAGTCTCAAAGGTTAAAAAATTTTAAATGGTAGTTGATTAAAGCTAGTCCAATTCAACAAAAAACTATATACGTTTAATAACACAAGCTTTCTACATAGTCTTAAAGAACTCTTAACTCATAATAGCGTAAAATTTTCAGATTCAAGAAATAAAGTTAAAAACTAAAAAAAATCAAAAACCTTTTTTTTTTAAACTATTCATAAGCATTCTTAAAATATAAAAATACAAAAAAATTGTACAAAAAAATACTTAAAATCTTATTTAAATTGAAAACTACGAAGGTAGTTGGAAAATACACCATTGCAGATGCATGGAAGAGGTACACCAAAACTGCACCTCCAAAGAGAGAAATAATAAGTAGATATGTCTTCTATAGCTATAGCTAAGTATATACTAAAGCAAAAGCAAGCGACAATCGACGATTTTTTTTTACTTAACGCCTTGTATTGTCCATGTATATTTTATTTACTTAATTTACTTCAACCTCATACATAATTAAAGACAATCATGGTTATGAAGTTACGAAGAAGTGCGATAAGGTGAGTTTTAGAGAGCAGATAAAACCTTGGTGACTGCGTTATGTACTATTTACTTCAGATTTGCATACTCGAATTCTTTAATATCTAAAATTAGTCATCTTCACTGATATGCCTGATGAATTTTGGTATAATTTATTATTTTTATCCCTGTTTTATAGCTTTACCAACAAATAAAGACCAGAAACTTGTAAGAACAACAAAAAAAGCCTGTGTATCTCAAAATGCCCAAATAAAGATTTATTGAGATTTAGTTTTAGCCAGAAAATATTTTTACCATGAAGTTGATGGGAAGCCGAGTTTTTTCTGTGTATAATTGGGATAGAAGTTTTCTTACAATTTAGCAAAGCTACAAATAGTGTGATATTGGCTATAGGGATCTCCTAATTCCTTAGTAGATAGCATACAGCGTTGGAAGTTCTCAGTGACAAAGGTGGTTAGTCACTTGCTTCCCACCTGGAGGGCTCTATTTTGAGACTCTGCACAGAAAACTTGGTAGTGCTTTTATACGACCTAATCACTGTAAGATATTATATAATTAGGTGACTTGGACGATGTCTCTGACCATGACATATAGATTTTCAGGTAAAAGTAAAGAACAACAATGTCTGAGAAAAGAGCAGTGGGTGAATGACTTTCTCATAGAAAAAACGTCCCATAAAAATTAATAATACAAATAATCAATAAAATATGGTAAATCAAAGTTATGTATATGTCTGTATGCACCCACAGCTATTAAACAAAGCAAGATAAGACGTGGCATTACTTAGGTAGAATACTTACTTCACAGCAAATTTTAAATGATGTATAGAACATGTAATATCTCGAATTCATCACTGTCTTACTATCCTTACCCTAAATTTTGTGTAACTTAAACGCAAGCACCTTAAATTTAGTATCAAGATCAAAATTTTTAGTGGATAAGTTAATTATCAGCAATAAATTACAAAAATTTTTAGTATCAGTGTTAAGTTATTACTTTTACCGTTCATACGGTCTTCGTAGTAGGTAAAGACGCATTAACTAAAGACAAAGTTTAGTTTTTATAATAAATATTAATTATTAATAATAATTAACAAACGATCCTAAGAAATTTTAATCCCTATACCTCCACCGTTAGCTTTTTTTAAAGTATTTAGTTAATTAACCAAATTTAATAAAAAATAACTATTTTATTAAAACACTGTATTGCCACTTAACTTTACCAATTTTAATAACTAATTGAGCCCACGCTGCGTACCATAATTAGAATTTAAAGTAGAAAAATAAGATAACAGACTGTAAAGGCCGCTTACGTTTGAAGCATTTCGGCTTCATCAGGATCGATCATCGGTTTTTACCGATCGTAAGTTACGTCGGCTGTACTTGTGGGTCACGGACATCGTGGAATGTAACTACCTGGCGATCAAGACACACGTGCTTAAAGGGCCTTTTTTGCTTGTGCATGCCTCGTTTCTGTTCCCAGTAATTTGGCAACTTGCACCTGTGGTGTTATTCGCACCATCTCTCGAAACGTTACATCCGTCGAGTTTAGCTATTCAGGAAAGAAATAAATAAAGTGCAAACCTGTTCAAATAACTCGTGTTTGTGTTCCAGTGATTTGCCCATCCGCTAACTCCTGTCATCTGCCTGGTGCTTGGCCCTAGGGCTTTACGAGAGTCGATACAAGACAATATTTGAACAGTTGTTGTATTGTTTTTGAAAAAGCCAAAGAACATTAATTATTTTCTTGGTCTTGACACATGAAGTCTTGTTTTATCTTGGGATTGTCTTGAGATCTTTTCATTCAATTTTTCAATCATTGAAGCCACAAACATTCGTTATAAAGCAACAGGAAGGCGACTTAATTTGATTTTTGTGGAGATACTTATGTATAAAATTTATATTGTAGTAGTATACAAATTATAAACAAATATTGTTGTACAATATTTACATCTTGTATTTATTTTTCTTTAGGATGTGGACAAATTTTGATAAATTCTGTATTTTACTTAACGTTTTATATTAAACCTCGATAACATCAATATAAAATAAAGAGTAAATAAGTAAGCTCAAAAATTATTGGAAAACCAAGACTTTTGAGAAAATTACTTTTAAAATAGTCTCGAAATTGTAAGCTGTATGTTTGTCTTAATCTTGTTTTCAAATTCAAGACAATACAAAACAATATCAAGATTACTCTCAAGATCTCCTGAAGCCCTACTCGGCCCTGCGAGCGCAAACGTGACGCTTTACTAAGCTGCGATTACAAACGTCATGATCATTTTTTTTAAGATCTAGACATAACATTATTTTTTGTTTTTTTTTTCAACCTTGTGCCATAAGTTAAAGACGCAATAAAGAATTTTACTCATTTAAGAATGTATTTTTATAGAAAATTTGCTTTGTTCCATAAATTTATTAACTGTGGATATAACGTGACCTCTACACTTATTTATTTATTTGAAACATCTTGACATAAGCAAATTTAAGTAAAAATTTAGTGAAACCGTTGTAAATCATCATATCTATGTTGTACGGACATCATATATATCCAGTACTTTCTAGTACAAGTGATATGTAATGTTCTTGAGTTTTTTGAAATAAACATTTTAACACACGATATTTTCTGGAAAAGTTATAAAATTCCTATAAAAATATTTTTTAACACAGCAAAAAGGTTAGGCAAAATTGATGTATTGAGTTCATATTTTGTGAAAAAATTTTAAAGTCTTTATAAACTGATAGTAAATAGTAATCTTCTTCATAAATATATAGCCTTAAAAAGTTTAGCAATCAACATATAAAAACGGGAGAGGTTTTTTTTGTTTATCATACTTTCTTACGCCCCTGCAGTATAATACTGTTTAGTACTTATACTTTAACAAAATCAAGCTAAGTAATATTGACTTTTGACTTGTACTTTAGGCAAACCTTACATCTAATACATTAATGTCTTGCTATGTCAAAAGCATATGAAAATGTTAGGTCAAAAGTCAATACAACTTAGTTTGATATTATTGAAGTACAAGTTCCAAACAGTATTATACGGCGAGTGTCGTACAGAATGTATGCACAAAATAAAAACTTCACCGTTTTAAATTTTTTTATGTCAGAACTTTCCAAGGCTACGTATTTATAAAAAAAAACGTTCCTCATTGCTAGTGTATAAAGGCTTCAAAAATCCCTTCCAAATTATTAACTCAACGCATCAGGCTTACCTTATCTTTTATTTTGTCAAAAGGTATTTGTATTAGATTTTCGAGACTTCGTATACTTGTACTCGTTATACGAGTAATCAGCCTTACGTGAGGTTCCGAAGATTTCCGATTACACTTTAATGGTTTTTTTTTTTTTTTAATAAAATCCACTTATCTATTCAATTTTTTTGTTATTGCTTACTAAGAAATTATGGATGTTATTATTAGTATAACTACTATTTTTCAACTACTTTTTATTTTTATTACTGTCATTTTTTCTGTTATTACTTGTACTACTTACTTATACTATTGTTACTATTACAATGTTATTAGTATTGTTCTTATTCTAATTAAAATCATATTACTTAAAACTAACTGAGCAGTTAAAAATCAACATACATGAAATACCTTCTTACTGCCAGTGAGTTAGATATTATTGGTAATTAATTTTATATAAAGTAATTAAATAATCACAAATAGGTTGTACACCAATTACGAATCATCTCATAGTAGTTTTGAAAAGTGTACAAGAAGTGGTAGCTTTAGAAAATGTTAAGAATGTTTCTTAGCACTTGGAGAAGTTTTCCATATTATTGCATAATAACACATTCAAAATTATTTTCATTACTTCACTTTTTTTCACTTTGTAAAAAGCCAATACAATTATTGCGCCATGGCGTTTGCTAAGTGTTTGCGTCAGATGAGGTCGACTGCTGCATACCAGTGACAGCTATAGCCTTTCATGAATATCAAAACCACTTACGTTGGTTCCATCTTCCGCTGGTACGACTGCTTTTTGAGTGGATTGACAGCCTATTATTGAGAAAAGTATTGTGTTTTAATATCTTTGCATTACTTGTAGATAACGTACATTATCTAGTGGGGTCAGTTTATATATTCTGTGACACTTTTTTCTAGTTTAATGCTTGTGTAGGTACATATGTTGTAAATATTAGTTAGTGTTTTATTGTAAATATTACACAGTGTATAACTAAGTCAAAAACAAAGAAACAAGCCCACTTTCGGTAAAAGTATCATTATCTTCGACAATCCTCTAAACTTGGAAGGTTTTTAAGGGAACAGCTATAGCTAGTCGCGTTAGGAGGGAAAAAATCCCATCTTCCAATACTAAGGTATGCCACATCAACAACATCTGCTCCTTTAAAATATCTGTATGATTGTATATCACTGATACTGTTGTCTGAAAGTCAACATTTTATAGTTTATGGAATGTATTTAACTGTATTTCTCATAAGGATCTGAAAATATTCTTTAACTTGGCATATATACATGCACTTTGTTTCTTTGTTTCATATATACATATAAGCTTAACATGGTGTGAGCAGTCAGCTAATAATTTCTTATCTCTTTTATTATGTTTTTGTTAATTTAGTGATAGAAAGATTACCTAATATCATGAGTATAAATACTGACTTTTTTTTAAATCTACTGCAATGGCTATTCTTTTTTAATAATTTAAGTTATTTTACGACATTAAGAAAAACTATTTTCTACATAAAAATTTATTAAATATTTTAAAGTATAACAGTACAAAAAAAACAAGGAAACTTAAATACTAGATAAGTTTTTTTATAGATATTGCTTTAAGAAATCGAATGATTTAATTTAATAATAATCAAAACTATCGGTTGCATAATATTGAGACGAATTCCAGGTAGTCGTAACCCACAAGGATCACCAGGAGGTAAGTGTACTGTAAATAGTGCACCGGGTGGTATACGGGATAGTGTTGGGACGATCCGAGCGGGCGCGGGTGGGTGTGTGTAAGTGTGGAAAAGGGGGTGTAGTGGTGGGTAGAGGGGGTGTCAGGTTGTAGGGCACCAGGAGTAAGGT
>NW_019379506.1:1255926-1295005 GCF_000648655.2 Copidosoma floridanum | reverse complement strand
AAGCTTTCCGGTGAAAAGCTCTACAGATTCCCAGATGCCATAAATCAAAAGGATCGCCACATCGCCTGGATTCAAAACACAGGTAAGCGTTAATCCACTTAAGGTAAAAGCACCAGTACGTGAACACTTTTTCCATAAAGTCTTTGTTTTCTCATTTTTATTGAATTTCTGATTTGCATAACAACAAAACAGTCATTGCGCCAGTAAGTTTATATTTTTTCCTTTAAAAAAAAAACAAAAAAGTTTTTCTAGCTCATGTGTACAATTAATAAATTAACTTTAAAGTTTTTTTACCAATGACCCAGTAGATGAACAACGTGTTCAGGTAATGGTACCGATACTTATTTTTGACCGAGTACTTGAACATTCCATGTTAATTAAATGGGAGAGAGGTTATGTTAGCTGCCTGCTACTGATTTTTTTTTTATTATGTGTTGCAAATAACCAAATCAAAAAATTTCTTTCTAATTTCATTGGTAACAAATTATGAAAACTATAACGACTGGCTTGACATACCATTATTATTGATTAACAGTGATTTCAATCGTTTTTATGTGTTTAAGTACTGGGCATAGGTAAAACCTAATGTTACCAGTATCTGAACAGTCTCACAAGCCACCTCATACAAGTTGCACAAATAAATATTTTTTTTCCCGTTGAGTATAAAGACTTACTGAAATATAAATTTTGTTTTATCTAAAGAACGATCAAAGGATATCAAAAAAATAATTTTGAAAAAATTTGTACGTCTCCAAATTAAAATTCACAAAAGCTAACACAAGGTAATTTATGCAATAAAAAAAAATTGATAACACTTTATAGTAAGGAATAACAGTGGTTCACTATAAATATTACAAAAGGTGTGGTAACAACACATACGAAATAATTTTGTAAGATTAAAAAATAGATACTAAAGGGCTGCGAGAGCACTTAAAAAATGTAAGTAGTGGCGAGAAGAGCCTGGAAGGGTCACACAAAATATGATGGAGAGTTTTGCTAGGTTAAAATAGCAGACCAATTAAAAAAATTTTTTCTGAAAGGAAACGTTAGGGGTAGAAGGAAGGAGGTAGTGGGATAAAGTGTGAGAAGTGTGTTACAAGTCCTGCTGTGAGGACTATATAATATATATATAGTGACGTTCTCGTTATTATTTGCGGCTGATTACCGAGGAGAAAATCACGTTGTTAAATATAAAGGAGTCGTGGGTTCACGGTACTTACCTACACCATAACATTCTATCTAATGCATGAAATAAAACTAAGAATTATCTCCAGCCCTTCTAATGCCTCATGTAAAGATGAAAAGATAGGAACTATGGAAAATTTAGATGTTAGTCAATACTCAATATATTACGAGTATATCAAACATCTGAAGGAAAGGTAATAGGATCCTTTACCCGCAAACTTTTAAATTATCTTATGGTGGCTAACGTTACAACTTCGTGAAATGTGTCATAGTACATATAAATAGTTTTTCAACGTAATTATTATGCGAAATAACGTGTAAATCGAAAAAATCATGTATTCAATCAAGTTTTATACACAGGAGCGCGTGGTTCGAATTACATAAACGGCATAAGAAGCTCGTTCGCATGAAAACTTATTGAAGTATTTAAACAATCGTAAAGCTCAATACAATATTCTTAAAACAAATAAATTAATTGAAAATCGTTAGAAAAGAATTTTCAAACGGATGATTTAATAATTAATAAATAACAAGAATATAAGAAATAGCTGGCGTAATGTGTACTCGAAAGGCTCGAACACAATGCCTCACCAAGCACGTCGCTATAGGCTAGTGTTGTGAAATCAGTCTAGAAGCCCCAGAAGCAAGGTACTTTGACCTGCTAGGCAGATAATCTAGAGCTAGAATCTGATGTGGCTGTGTCTTTATCGTACAGCAGACCCCGGTTTTCCGACGACTCGGCAATTGCTTCGTGAGGAGGAAACTTGCGGACTCTCATCATTGGTAGAATGTTGTTGTCTCTTTCCCTCTACACCTGCACTTCATGACGCACACTTTCGCTATATTTGCATATCCTCCTTGTCGGCAGAAGCTTTAAACACTAAATAATAACTTTATATTTCTAATAGTTAAAATTGAAAAAAAAAATTTTATTTTTTTTTTGGTAGGAGTGACCGATGGTCACAATATATANATAATAAAAAGAAGGCAAGTGGATCAGGAGTTATAACCTAATTAGTAAATCAAACCAAAACAAATGTTATCTTATTCATAGTTATATTGTCAAGTATTTCATGGAGCTAATATGTTTGCATATTTCCAGTTTACCTATTCGCATCTTAAATAGTAACAAAAAGTAAAATACTAATATGTAAGTATAAGGTCTATTGGAAAAGTATCGAGAATTTCGAATTTTTTTTTTTCAATTTACTTATTTACGAGTAACTATTCTTCCCTTTAAAGCTACTCCTTTCTGAAATAACAAACTTATACGAACAATTTTTTAACTTTTGTGTAATTTTTTTCATCTTTCTATTCAATATTATCTTTATCTTATTTCTTTCAGCGTAACATTATCATATCCAGGGCCTTCTTAGTTTAAAGAACAAAAGAATTACAAGAGGTCAGGCATGCCAGATATAATGACTGAGGTAGCATTATTGTAGTGTTTTGCACCGACAATTTCTGTTTGAGCAACGTTGTGTTAGCAGGGATTTTATCAAGTTGCAACAGTTTAATTTTGTTTTTCCATGAATCAAGGCGTTTCCAGCTAACTGCTTCGCACAAACTACGTACAAGTTGCAGGTTATATTTCTTACTAACCGTACGACTCTGTCACTAAGACTTATAACCCATTCCCCTCTTTAATTGAAGAAAGATTTGACTGAAGCCTTTATATCTGACGAAATTTAAAACGCTTTGTGTAGTTTTTCCTTATGTGGTAGCTCTTATTGTGATAATGACGCTTTATTTTTACATCATAACCATATACCTGTGACTCATTAACAGTCGTGACCCTCTGAAGCAAATATGGGTCGTCGTTAACCGATTCAGCCATGGTAACGCGTTGCTGTTGGTGGGATGAATTGAGAAATTTGAGCAACAGTCTGGCGGAAACTTTTCTTATCCTCAAACAATTATTTTTAATTTAATGCTAACTTATACGTGAATATCCTTAGTCAATTGTATAATAACCATTTAACAATTATTAAATACTTTTCTTACTCTGTCAATGCTTTCATCAACTTTTCTTGTGCTGAGGGCCTGGCACGCTTTTTGTTGTTAATATTTTCTGGGCCTTCTGAAAACTTTAGTACTACTGACCAACGTTGGCGTTCCTTGAGGCACTTTTAGCATACACAAATTAAATGTGACCCTTACAGCATAAATGAGGAATATAAGAACAAATGTAACACCAAAAAAAATTATTCATCAATTACCTATAGCTGACGGATATTTTAAACTTGTCATACTTTTTTAGTATTGCTTGTGTCTATTTAAGGTAATGTTGATACAAGGTGGCTTGTATGTAAAATAATACGTATAGAAGGGTTAGTATAAAAATAAATTAGGAGTTATGCAGATGTCCTTACAATCCTACCATGTTATTATTACATCTGAAAAACACGTTACGTCTGCATTAGTATTTTTCACTAATCATGTATATATATATATATATATATTAGTAGAGATCCCCCTTTTTGTACGCTTACCATTTTAAGCTCAATAAATATTAGTTAACGTTATATTAACTTAAATAAATTTTGCAAAAGCAAACAAACAATCTGACGATAACTTTATTTAAATTAACTTTATACATTGTCCATTTAATAAGACATTAATTAATAAATATTATTGAAATAGTATGCAAACAGAATTATAAAATTTAATTTATAGACCGTTTTAGATGATCAAGCAAAAAATATTTTATCAAAACATGAGGTTATTGCTTTATTTTTCAAGAAAGTAAAATGTATGCATTGCCATAAAGCTATACAAAATGTTGTAATTTCATGGACTAGCATCGCAACCTTCCTACTATAAAAAAGTGTAACCAGAATGAAGCTTTTTTTAAGCTTAGCATGCAACCTGTAGATCACACTATGTTACAATGTATTTACGTTAATAGAACCTTATTCATGTTATACACAGTAACTAAATTAAATTGAAGGAACGGCTTGTATTGTTAAGAAAAAAAAAGTTGACTGACGCTGGTACAATAAAGATATGACTAGACTGTTAGAAGCAAAATAATATGTTATAATATTAANAGCAATAAAAATACTAGCCGATATAGTGAAACAAGTCAGAGCAAAAAACATAACTTTCTACATAACTTTGAACAGCTTACGTGGGCTAACTGTAGCAAATGGAAAAAAAAAATAATTACTTTGACAAATAATAAGAACAAATTTTTGTTTGAAAATATTTTAGTTGCTAAAGAATTTTCATTTATATATCAAGGTATTGATAAGAAAATTTCTCATCGATGCTTAGCAAAATCAGGGACTTACCTAGTGTGTTCAGAGCATCATAGAAGGAGCACTTCGTTGATCAGCTGTAGCAAAAGGAGAAGTGTAAGCGTCTTCTATGACCACTGACAAATTTAAGGTAGAAGATAAATGGTTGAACTTAATAGAAGTAACTTTCATTTTTTAATAAAAAGAAAGAGATGATTTTTCTGAATGTAATTATTAGTGATGCTGAGGAGGTCTGCTGTAAAACGATTTTGTTAGCTTGTTAATTAATTTTTAACTAAATTAATATATGTTAAGGTAAAAGCACCAGTTCGTGAACACTTTTTCCATAAAGTCTTTGTTTTCTCATTTTTATTGAATTTCTGATTTGCATAACAACAAAACAGTCATTGCGCCAGTAAGTTTATATTTTTTCCTTTAAAAAAAAAACAAAAAAGTTTTTCTAGCTCATGTGTACAATTAATAAATTAACTTTAAAGTTTTTTTACCAATGACCCAGTAGATGAACAACGTGTTCAGGTAATGGTACCGATACTTATTTTTGACCGAGTACTTGAACATTCCATGTTAATTAAATGGGAGAGAGGTTATGTTAGCTGCCTGCTACTGATTTTTTTTTTATTATGTGTTGCAAATAACCAAATCAAAAAATTTCTTTCTAATTTCATTGGTAACAAATTATGAAAACTATAACGACTGGCTTGACATACCATTATTATTGATTAACAGTGATTTCAATCGTTTTTATGTGTTTAAGTACTGGGCATAGGTAAAACCAAATGGTACCAGTATCTGAACAGTCTCACAAGCCACCTCATACAAGTTGCACAAATAAATATTTTTTTTCCCGTTGAGTATAAAGACTTACTGAAATATAAATTTTGTTTTATCTAAAGAACGATCAAAGGATATCAGAAAAATATTTTTTTTTTATGCACTTCAATTCAAAATAGCTTATTCAAGCTGTTTAATCTACTGGTACAATTTCAGGAAGTGTTCACGTACTGATGCTTTTACTTTAAACGTAATTTTTATCGAGAGCTCTCTAATTTGTTTTCTTGAAGAAACACACAAATGAACTTGTTACTGATTAAAATTATGCTGTTATTTGAAAGATAATGAGATAAATTTTTGACAAGTGTATAGGTACAAATTTTTAAAATTAACTAACATTTAAAACGTATTTCTGGTCTAAGAGTCCCGGTTGGATAAGAAAATTATTTGTCATCAAAAAAATTCTTAAGAGATTTGTTTTTACACCTTTAAGCCAAAGGGTTACATGAAAGACAGGGTTAAAAATAATTGTGTATATTGATAAACAGTAAAAGTTTGCATGTAAATTTAATATTACAAAATATAAGTGAAAAGAGGGGTATGAAAAATCCGTCTTATTGTAAGTTGAATAGGGCTTCTTAAAGTGAATTTTGAAACTAATACAGTATCGATTTCATGCTTTTTATTATTTATTAGAAAAAAAATATTTTATTTTAAACATACATTAGTATTAAGTGAAAAAAATACATGTCAACATGAAACTCTTACACATTGTTTAACAATAATTATAATAAAAAGAAGGCAAGTGGATCAGGAGTTATAACCTAATTAGTAAATCAAACCAAAACAAATGTTATCTTATTCATAGTTATATTGTCAAGTATTTCATGGAGCTAATATGTTTGCATATTTCCAGTTTACCTATTCGCATCTTAAATAGTAACAAAAAGTAAAATACTAATATGTAAGTATAAGGTCTATTGGAAAAGTATCGAGAATTTCGAATTTTTTTTTTTCAATTTACTTATTTACGAGTAACTATTCTTCCCTTTAAAGCTACTCCTTTCTGAAATAACAAACTTATACGAACAATTTTTTAACTTTTGTGTAATTTTTTTCATCTTTCTATTCAATATTATCTTTATCTTATTTCTTTCAGCGTAACATTATCATATCCAGGGCCTTCTTAGTTTAAAGAACAAAAGAATTACAAGAGGTCAGGCATGCCAGATATAATGACTGAGGTAGCATTATTGTAGTGTTTTGCACCGACAATTTCTGTTTGAGCAACGTTGTGTTAGCAGGGATTTTATCAAGTTGCAACAGTTTAATTTTGTTTTTCCATGAATCAAGGCGTTTCCAGCTAACTGCTTCGCACAAACTACGTACAAGTTGCAGGTTATATTTCTTACTAACCGTACGACTCTGTCACTAAGACTTATAACCCATTCCCCTCTTTAATTGAAGAAAGATTTGACTGAAGCCTTTATATCTGACGAAATTTAAAACGCTTTGTGTAGTTTTTCCTTATGTGGTAGCTCTTATTGTGATAATGACGCTTTATTTTTACATCATAACCATATACCTGTGACTCATTAACAGTCGTGACCCTCTGAAGCAAATATGGGTCGTCGTTAACCGATTCAGCCATGGTAACGCGTTGCTGTTGGTGGGATGAATTGAGAAATTTGAGCAACAGTCTGGCGGAAACTTTTCTTATCCTCAAACAATTATTTTTAATTTAATGCTAACTTATACGTGAATATCCTTAGTCAATTGTATAATAACCATTTAACAATTATTAAATACTTTTCTTACTCTGTCAATGCTTTCATCAACTTTTCTTGTGCTGAGGGCCTGGCACGCTTTTTGTTGTTAATATTTTCTGGGCCTTCTGAAAACTTTAGTACTACTGACCAACGTTGGCGTTCCTTGAGGCACTTTTAGCATACACAAATTAAATGTGACCCTTACAGCATAAATGAGGAATATAAGAACAAATGTAACACCAAAAAAAATTATTCATCAATTACCTATAGCTGACGGATATTTTAAACTTGTCATACTTTTTTAGTATTGCTTGTGTCTATTTAAGGTAATGTTGATACAAGGTGGCTTGTATGTAAAATAATACGTATAGAAGGGTTAGTATAAAAATAAATTAGGAGTTATGCAGATGTCCTTACAATCCTACCATGTTATTATTACATCTGAAAAACACGTTACGTCTGCATTAGTATTTTTCACTAATCATGTATATATATATATATATATATTAGTAGAGATCCCCCTTTTTGTACGCTTTACATGTCAAGCCCAATAAATATTTCTTATTTTATGCTGTTCCAGGTGATAAAATATTTGTTTATAAAGAAAATATAAGTATGCAACATGAAACATTTCTTGCTTGAAATGGAGTAGATAACCGTACGATTGATTATGTCTCAATTATTAAGGGTATGAACTTTAACAACATCAATATCGACAAGAGATTAAACTATACACTGAGGTTCTTGTTCCTATCAATTAATTGGATAGTGTTACCTACAAAACTTTTAAAGCTTAAATCACGGAGTTTTTAATGTCAATAACACGTTAAGGTAGTTGTACAGGTACCGCAAGAGTCATGAAACTTTTTGATTTGTGTAGTAGAACGATCTGGCAACGTCGCTTTGCGGTCATGTGTGTGTGCCTGTAAGTGTGTGTTCAGAGCATCATAGAAGGAGCACTTCGTTGATCAGCTGTAGCAAAAGGAGAAGCGACTGCTGACATTACTTTAGAAATGGTTATCGATGCTTATAAACAAAGAGGCCTTGATGGCCTATCTAGTCTACTTGGTGCTGATGAAAATGGCACGATTCGAGTAACTAAAAATAATAAAGTTAAAAATAGGCTATTTAATTATTTAAAAAATAAATGTTAAATATTTATTACATAAATATTAATTTATAACATGTTTATTTCATTTTTAAGTAATATATGGCAATAAAATTGTTTTGATGTTCTTTGTATATCAGTTCGTTTTATTATTTATATATTTATTTATCATATTTATTTAAAATATACGTCCTATAACAATAATTGAAAATCTATAAGAGAGATTGCAGTAATCAGGATTTACGAGCAATCATATGTACCTATTTACCTTTCAAACCGCGCGCGTAATATCAGATTATGCGGCGTTGCCATATTTTCAAATAGCGTCTCACAAATGCACGTTCTTCACGCTTTACTATTTAATTACTTTTCTCACAAGTACCCTTGGAAGGTTTTGAAAGCGAATATATAATTGTCATTTAATTATCTTTCTACTGTCCAAAGGGCATCAGAACCTATCCTATATTAGCAACGATATGAATGATAATATACAGACAGCTCCGCGGTTTCCCATAAGACGCCATGTTGAATTGGCATGTAAACAAAAACTCAAGGCATGCAAATAATTATGAATATCTCCCTTTATAGGTACCCTCGGGTCACAAAAATTTAGATTTCTTATTTTTATGCATTAATCTACCATCCTGCAAAATATCATAATTTTCTATCCTATATTTCAATTTGCTGTACAACTACCTTAAACGAAAGGTGGCATCATTAAACTACAATCTTTGTGTGATCTCTTACAAAATAACCTAAGGAAATGCATATTCCTCTATCTTATAAAACATTTCGTGTCTTCATTACATGCATTACATGAATATAATGGCAAATGGTAATATTTTTTACCACACTATAAAACCTTTTTTTTTAATTTTTTGTTGTTTATGTTTTATTAACAACAAAGTCGAAAACGAGTATATTACCTGTATCGTGTCTCTGAAATCAAAACCTTGTAATTATAGTATTATTTTACAAACGCTTGCCTGTTCTACTTCTGGTATGTTTTATAATTACTTCTTCCTCAAAGAAATACTCTCGACCAAGACAGAAGCCATGATAAGCCGTGTCATCACCGGTCAATTAAGAGCTGGACCTGGGGCACCTACTGCCTCTCACTAAACACATTTTTTGCGTTAGATAAGAATATGATAGAACCTTGGGGTAGTAAAGAAAGTGGTTTTTTCACGGACATGTGACCAAAAGGCAGTTTTTTCAAGGAGAAAATATTATCATCTTTGCAACGATCGACTATATTGCTTTTTATTTTTTTGTTTTTGTCGAAATAGAGTACTATGATTCAAATTTGAATAGAGATAATTTTTTAAATTTAATATTCCTACAGAACATTCTCATGCTTTAGCCAGGAAACTATTACTGTTTTCCAATTTTGTTTTTTGCGTCCGTGTTCGCGTTGTGTATACCATCAGAAGAAGATGAGAATCACTTTTAGGCGGACCTGTAGAAAGACGTCTACGCCTTCATATTACAGAAAACTATTCTTCAGACTGAAACACCAAGCATGACTTTTTTTCATTAAGCCAAGCAGATTCAGAGAAGGACCGTTTCTGAGATTCCCACCGTTTGAAGTTGAAGATAATGTCAACTGTTCTATTTAACAAAATGTTTCAGCTGGAGGAAGATTTATGGATTTACAAAGTACTCCTATACCGGATCATCTTCATTATTTAGCAGAGATGCAATAATTAGAGGAAACAAAGGCCAAAGAATAAGATAACCTTCAAGCGACACACTAATTTTATGTGCTTAACGCAGCGGCAAATATAGAAGCTTATGGTCCTTATCCAGCTAAGCCAGTAGTAGCTCACAATTGAGCACCGCACCGCTGTCTAGCAGCTGAGGCAGTTAAGTTTGTGACTCTACCACCTTCTGCTGCTGTGACAGCTCATTATCAAGCGCCACACTGCTGTCTAGCAGTGGAGGCCCTCGAGCTTGTGGCTCCACCACTTCCTACGGTAGTAGCAGCTCGCATTCAAGCACCGCGTCGCCATGTAGCAGTGGAGACCATTGAGCTTGTTATCAGTTTTCTCTCAAGGATCGCTTGATTGGGTGAAGTTCAAACAAGCGTATTATCTCTCAAGTGTGCAAAACGATTTTACTGACGCAGGGAATGTGCTCAGGCTTCTCTAAGTTTTAATGGGTAAATCTAGACATGCAACTTAATCACTTTTGGTGTCAAGAGGAAAAACACAAGAAATTATAAAATGGTTGGAAATGAGATTCGGTAATTAAAGACTGATTTTCAAAAAAATAATAAATTATCTGGAAGAATTACAAGAAATTTATTTACGCAATCAAAATTTTATTGAGGTCTCAACTTGTTTGAGAAATTCCGTTTCAGCAATAAATTCTTTAGGAAAGATGAGATTCTTGCACGGTTCTCAATCATCAAAGAAATAATAATAAGATTGCCAAACTCAATGATGAGCAGTTATACTCGTTATATCACTTGGAAAGACCAAAAAGCCTTAGCTAGGCAGAGTGTTCATTGTGACAAAAGCTTCATAGCAATAAAAATACTAGCCGATATAGTGAAACAAGTCAGAGCAAAAAACATAACTTTCTACATAACTTTGAACAGCTTACGTGGGCTAACTGTAGCAAATGGAAAAAAAAAATAATTACTTTGACAAATAATAAGAACAAATTTTTGTTTGAAAATATTTTAGTTGCTAAAGAATTTTCATTTATATATCAAGGTATTGATAAGAAAATTTCTCATCGATGCTTAGCAAAATCAGGGACTTACCTACACTTATTTAATTCAATTTCTGAAATATTCATAGGACCACATAAAATAAATTCAACAATTCCACATAAAATACGTCGAATTCTAAAAGATTTTTTTGTTACAAAATACTTGCTAGAATGGTCAATGCACAGGCATTTAGATGCACATTGGAAAAAAAGTGACTGAAAATCCAAAAATTAATGTTATACACGAAGCTTTGAAATCATATTTTAGTCAGATTTATAGTACAAAATTTAAAAGCATTGTATAAGATTATTTTAATTTGGACAGAATGAGAGTATCTAAAAATCGTTTCAATCGTTCCAAAAATGAACAAGCTGAATTAATTTAAGAACAAACAAGTCAGTTGGTATAAAATTGTTGGAAAATAGAACTTTTTCGGAAACAAATTGTCGATTAACTGCACTAGGTTATCTTTGTTCAAAAAGAAGTTGGACAGAGGTCACCAATACCCATGATTGTACTATAATGATATAGCGTGACTATTGAATAACAAATTTGCAACTTAAGCCGATGAAAACTCTTTGAGCCAAAAAATTCGATACTTACCGAATTTTAAGGTCCAAAACACAAATAAACCAAGACAATGGAAGTTCGTTTTTGACGCTGGGAAAAAGTCTAACTCTAAAAGTTTTAATGACCTATTGCTTTTAAGACCTGATTTATCAAAATCCCTTCCAGAAACTATCATACGTTCTTGTCAGTTTGCTTTTCCAATAAGATAAGACATGTACAACAAGTTTTTAAAGATAAGAATTAGAGCAGAAGATCGTGATGTGCAGCGCTTTCTTTGGAGATGAGAAGATAGGCAGATACCACCACGAGAATTTTTTTGCTTGGGGCTGGGTCCTCTCCTTGCTTCGTGCTTCTTAGAAAAAAATACGAATGCTAAGCTTTTTACACACATCTTCTGCAAGTGCGAGAAGTGTAATCAAAAATTTTTTACCAACGACTTCTTTGGAAGTTGCAAGTTACAATAATCATATTTGTGAAGAAATAAAAATAACTTCGAATGCTAATTGAGAGATGCAAAGTTGGTCCAGCAATGAATCGTCAATTTTGGTCAGTGTTGAAGAAAAAAAGGATCTTACTAAATGAAATAATGTAATTTTCTATGAGTACGAGGTGAAATAGTATTAGGACTACAATTATATAATGAATTCAACAATCTTGGTTTTAATGTAAATTAAAAAAAAAATACACTAACTGACTTGATGGAAGGAAAGAACAAAAATTGAATTTTTCGTAATAATCATGTCGATTTTGGATCTACTCGGTTTTTTAACCCTTTTATTCTTGAAGCTTAATACAAGACGTGTGGGCAAGCAAAATTGACTGGAATAATAAAATTCAGGATAAAGAGTTTTTAAAATGACAAAAACGGACAGATTATTTACATTCCGTGAAATTTATCCTATCCATCGGTGTTATTAAATCAGAACTTGCAAAAACTAGAAGAAGAATCACATTTGTTTTACAATTTTAGTAAAAAACCATGTGCAGCCTCTGCATATTGGCGATCTTCTCTCGGGAAAGGCAGCTGAAAACAACAGGCCAAAACCTTTTTCAAGAGAGCAATGGAAGATTTGCAAATTCGTGACTTTTTTTTGTCAAAAATGCTCCATAAATATTTTCCTTTATAGCTGCCAAGAACTATATGGCATGAGACAGATGATCCCATAAAAAAAAGAAAGAGGTCGTCTTAATTACCGATAAAAACATTGAAAAGAGTCAGTAAAGAAAGCGTCACATTATGCAATTTCTTCAAACTTCAATAAACAAGTTCGAGTAGCAGAGATCAAAACTGCTCCAGGAGCTTTAAAACAACCAACAAGAAAGAGAATTTGTTTCGTTAATGTACAAAATTAAATTTTGTATGAGAATAATGCGGTATCTTTTTATAAACGCTCTCCTATAATCCTAATTGATTTTGTTACTTTTTTTTACCTCGAAGAGCTACTCTTTAAGAAGAAAGAAGCCGTTTTATCCTCATGGACGTTTGGCTAAGAGACAGTTTTTTAGGGAGAAAATATTATCATCTAAGCTACGATAGGCAATATTGATTCTTACTTTTCTGTTTGTGTCCGAATATATTGCTATGGGTGAACGTAATCTGCTTTGTTTTTAGTTATAAGTAAAAGGGGAATTGACTATAAAAAAGTTTGCAAATGCACTGTAAGAGGGCTGTGCATTTTGAAAGCAAGAATATTGTCTGATAATATGATATTGTTGTACAAATAAATATACTTCTTTTTTATATTCGTACACAATACTCTTAAATCGCAATACTGAGCTGCATTCTAACCTAAATTTCCTCCTCAATGTTGTTTTTAATTTATTATTAACGTAAATTACTGTTCATTTTACATTTTAATCTAGAAAAATTTACAGTTACAGTAAATTAGGTCAGCTATTGACACTTTTTCGAATAGAAATCAAATAATTGAGTATAATTTTAACATCACACCAGTTTTCTGAAAGTTTTACATAGACTGTCAATAATAGAACCATCTACCCCTCTATGCAATACTTCAGGACTGATTGCATTAATATTAGCAGATAATACAGGCCCTTAACTTTTGTTCTTAACATAACCTATCCCCATTTAAGCTAATTATCTTCTGATTACAAATAAACCACACATTTTCAGTCAAAGCAGTAAGAAAATCAGTATACATTACTCAGGACGCTACTCCATTATTTTCTCTGGTGGTTTCCCCCCCCCCCCCAGCTTTGCCTCTTCACCACTGGGAGCAGATCATAGAGTTTTATCTTTTCTTGTTACGTAATGTACTATTTTCTTTCTTAGACATTTTTAAGGGTCGGGCGTGCCCTAAGTAGAAAGCATAGGGTTCGTACCTGCTGCGTATTCAACTTGGGCCAGCACATAAAGTCTCTCGAGCCCTGCTTCGCAGATCTCTAGGGTCTGGTGCTTGCCCTGGTGACATGCGCTACCAGGTACAAAAAATTTTATTTCAGAGTTTCACACCAATATCACTAGAAAAAAATGCTAAGCGCACTTAGAACTTAACATTTTAATACAGATAAAAACATTATTTATATAAATTTAATCATAATCTTACTTTTAATTGTCAAAAAAATTCAATAACAAATCATTCCTGTTTGAAGTTTATTCATTTGCGTCAAGGGTGAAGTAGAAGTACATTTACTTATACGATTTTGAAAGTAAACATTTAAGTACTTACAAGGTAGGTGAAGGGCTGACGGATATGTTGATAAGAAAGAAAACTAGTCAGAATATCGAAAATGACGTCTGCATACGTTTTACCTGTTATTAATATGTATGTTACCAGAAAATATTGTCCACTTACATGAATCCATATTTGAACTAGTTTATTCATAATTTAATGTTTTTTTACAGTTTCCTAGTGAAATAAATTTTTAAATGTAATGAAATATAAACATATATGTATAAGAATTAATGTCAGGGTATGTGATGTTTAGTGAGGTTTTAGTTAGATTTAACAAAAGTGGTGTAGGAGGGGCAGTAAAGGCCAAGATTCTGCTAGGGAGATATGGTTGTCACTGAAAAGCTGTGGAAAGGGGGTCAGATCGTTAGAAAATTGTGAAAGCGTTAAAGGGTTTGGACAAAAACTAAGCTTAGCAAAAAAAGTGAGAAAATAACAAAATTTTTTCTTATTTTTTGAAGTGGTTAAGGAGAGGTATTGGGGCACCATGGGGGTCTGTAGGAGATCGTGGGGGATGAAAAAAGTTTCTGTGGAATCTGTCAGACAAACATCTATATTACGTTAGAAGGTATATATGTATAAAACAAAAAATTTTATACAACTTCACACCGTATCCCGTATCCCTGTTATTATTAAGAGTGTGTAGCATGTGGTCTTAACTGTTTTATTTTAGTGCTATTCATGGATCTTCCACAATTCAGTTTGCAAGCTTTATTTGTTCATTTTGATTGAACAAAAGTTCTCATTCAAATTATGTAGAAGAAATTAGTTACTCTATTCTTTTATTAAAACAACAAAAAATTATTTATAAGTTTTAACGAAATTGTTTTAGGTCACTTCAAAGAAATTGAGTACTTGTAAGGTAACTAATAACTTATTAACATCTATCACTGATGATTATTACTGCTGTCTGGAAGCTTCCTAATGCCTCGTGCACGACTTCTCAGAGGTCCCTTAAAGAACACGAATGAGTTCATGGCCGAAAAGGAGATGTTGCAGTTTCTAATTTCTTTGCTATCACCAGAACTACTTTCAGTTTGCCTCTTTTGCTGTAACTCACTCCATGGCGTTCTCCAATAATATAAGTGTCCTTGGAATATACTTACACTGACTCACCCAACACGTTATGTCTTACGTGTGTAAGGTTCTCGTGGGATGCGGAAGTCAACAGTTGACTAAAACTTTAGAGAACAGGTGACAGACGAAAAAATAGCGATTCTTTCACTTAATGCTGTTTTTTTATAGCGACAGATTAAGTTAAATAGGCCTTTTGTTGAATTGGGTCAACTAATAAGCCATATTCTTGCAAATTTTATTGAGAGCCAAACAATGCGCTAGCATGATGAAGTTTTATATAATAAAAAATAGCTGTACAACTATAGAATCGTATATTTCTCTCAGATGCGATTGAAATCTTGGATCAGTGATAATACAAGCTTGCATAAGTACCAAAAAAAAATACTTATTATAACCTTTAGTGTGACAAATAAGGTTACAAGTTTTGCATCTCATCCTTTTGGAAACTTTACAATCCATTTCGAATATGATAAATGAATTGGTAATTACAATTTTTAATTTGATACACATTATTAAGAGTGGACAATAAATGCTCAAATAATCTATTTATCCATGTATAAAAAACACATTATGGATACGGTTTAGTCGAGTGCGACTAAATTGGTACCACCACGTTAGCGGAGGAGGATTGAAGCTCAGAGCACGTTTGTCCTCATCAAGACATTAAACCACGCTTTAATTCATTAACTTCACACATACACACTTATTACGCGGGCTTCTTATTTCGCTCTAGAGTCTCGTTTTCTCTCCCCCTTCAAACCAACTTCTTAGTCTGTCTCATCCATCTTTGGCGTCGTTCGCGTCCTGACACCCGATTGACACTCGACATGAACAACACCTCCACTAATTGGCGCGCATCTTTAGAGAAGGAGGGGGGTTGAGGGAGAAAGAAAGGGTACCACCACTCGGAAAATTTGGTAGTCCTCGGTCAGTGCGATACTTGCATCTGTACAGAGCGGTCTCCAGTTGTTTTCTGAGAAATGGTGTACGTAGCTTGTCTTGGGAAATTTTTGCTTGTTCGAGTTTTTGAGGAGTTTTTTGTTGCGCTACGACGCATTAACGTGTTTTGTTTTGCATCTATTCATCTTTGTTCGTTTGAATCTAAAATACAGCTGCGTGCTGCGTCAACATTTACCACGTGCTGTAAGCACCTACGGCGAACGTCCGCTCTCACGGAACCGTGGTACGAAGACGAAAAGGAGAACAGCATGGACGCGCGCTTACATTCACACCTTCAGACATTTACACCTCAACATTTGCACACCAATTAAAACCAGGTTGTTATTTTACTTCCTATTCAATTTTTTACCAGTCGTTTTTCTCCTCTTGGGGGGTTTTCTCGCAAGAGCTTCCTCCTTTGAGCCACCAATTATATCTTCATCAGTGGCTTATGGATAGTGTTTTTTTATTTAGTTTAACTTAAACCCGTCCTGTCCTTCGTCAATTAACGTAAATGCTTGCACAATTTATTCCGCTTTTTTTATAGTAAAGTAGTATCATTTTTCAGTTATTTAATTATTGCCCTTAAATTTAGAAGTTTGTCCTGTGCTTCCGCAGCACAGTGTTACCTTTCTTGCAGTTTGTATTTTTTACTTTGTATTTGCATTACGGTTTCCCTATTTACTGTTTTATTAATAATTCAAATGGCTTCGTCACATCGACGCAGTCATTAGGGTGGCATAAGACCCCTGTGCCACAATTTATGGTAACCCTAACGTCATATCAAAACGTTTTTTCTATTGCTGTCACGCATATTCACGAATTTTCGGTCGTTTCGTTTCGTTAACGTTGAGAGGTTTTGGCACATCATTTGCCTGTCATCGAATTTAAAAGGAGAGCCAACAGTTACGAGGACGATTATCGAGAAAGTTGCAGAAAGATCATCGTGGTTTATGCCATCGGCGCCAAGAAAGGAGATCTCGCTTCCAGCCACCACGTGCACCAATGACAAAGCTAAATGTCCCACATTTTTTTTAAACGCTTTGTACTAAAGACTTTAACTCTATCCCTTTGTCTCATTTTCTATCTCTCAAACTGAATTTCTCTCTTTCTCACCCACGCTCGATTTCCAGATTTCACAATAACTCTAGCTTGCATCTCTACTCTTTCTCTCTCTCCGTATTGATATTTATCATATCTTTCTCTTTCTCCCACGCTCGTTCCTCCTCTTTTTTCCTCGCTTATTCGTATAACTTCTTGTCTCTATCTGTACTATTTTTCCTTTTTTTCTGCATTGCACTCTTACTTAATTCTTGCATATTTCGTTTTTTTTTCTTCAACTCTATCTACTTCATTTTCGATTTGAGTCCTTACATTTTTATAGCATCATTCTCTACCAGAGCGTTCAATTTTGTGTAACAGTTCATTTGATTCATTATATTTATTATAAAGTGCGTGAAAATTGGAAAGAGAAACACATCAATAAGTGCGGGAAACTCGATGCATAATTTTTTTTGTGAGTGTTAGTGCATGTAAGTTAAGTTTGTGCCAACCACGCCAAAAAGGCCATCGGTAGAGGAGAGGAGAGGTAGCACGTGTTGAGGATTATGCATCCAACAAGCGCAGGCTAGGACGAGAAGTGCCAAAAACGGAGGGAGGTAGGACATGCTCGGGCCAGCTAACGTTAACGGTCAAGTGGTCGGGTTTTTGTTTTCGATCGAACGTTTCCTCTCGTCATATTTATTTTATTTCCGACTTATGTCGTATTAATATGTAACGGCTCTTCGTGTAGTGTCTTTATTACTTAGCTTTTATTCTCATTTTAATTATTCGTGTCGAGGCTGTCTGGTATTTAACGGAACTTAAATAATATGGGAATTTTTTAATTCGTTTTGTTTGTATATTGTGTATTAGTAAATTAGATTTGGTGACATCAGAGTAACGTTTTTTCTTATCAGTTTTAGTTTTTTGTATATCTAGGGGGTTTTTATTACTTTAGGTGGGGCCTTTTGTTATTCTCTTTATAATTTCGTTACCTAATTCGGGTTTTTTAATTATTTTACGAGTTTTACTGAGTAGAAGTATTGCGAGTTTTTATCTATTTTCCCTTGTATTAAAGTGCTTGGGTTTATTTTTGCATTTTTGATCAGTGATTAAACAAAAATGTCACGAGCCAAGGTCATTATGCAAAAACGCTCCACGCTAAAGGGACAGATTACCGCGCTCGAGACGCTGATTGCGGAAGAATCGTTCGACACAGTGAAGACTCGGCTAAGATTTAATCGCACGAAGGAGTTGTTTAGCGCGTACGAAGAGCTGAACAACGAGCTTGAAGTGATTGACCCCAATGATTCGCACGTAAAGAAGATGGAGAGCATTAGCGAACGATACTATACGGTAGCAGCGAAACTTTAGCCAATATTTGCAGCAGCTGATGTGCAATTAGACTCGATACCCAGCGGCAACCCCTTCGCATCGTCATCTTTTATCGAGAAGCGAAAGCTTCTGAAGTTACCGGTCGCCGAGCTTCCAAAGTTCAATGGGCAGTTCGATAGGTGGATTACTTTTAAGAACGCATTTGGAACGATGGTTCATGTGGGCATGGACATCGATGATCTTGTTAAATTCTTTTATTTTAAAATTGCCTTACAGGGGGAAGCGCTTAATAAAATTTCGATTTTTGACGGGACCACGGCCAAGTATGCAAGCGCTTGGCAATTGTTTAACGATCCGTACGATCGAAAAAGAATTCAGGTGGCAAAACACTTAGACGCGCTTATGTAGCTTATGTATATAAAGCCGTTAGAGGCTGCAAATGCTCAAGGGCTGTCGAAATTGGTGGATAAAACTTGCCAGCATCTAAATTTTTTGTCTTCCTTGGGCGTGGTGTTGGACGACACAACAATAGTGCGATTGCTGGGGCAGGCTTTACCGTTTAGTATTCGTCAGAAATAGGAAGAGTCACTGGATTTGGACGTGCTCCAGGAACTTGCACAATTTTATAAATTTTTCAATGCGACGACGTTTTGACTTTCAACGATGGAAACGGAGATTTCACGTGTAAAGGGAGAAAAGAGTGGTAATAAGCATCAGGAAGAGCGAGAATCAGAAACTGCTAAAAAGGTTTAATTTAATTTATCTGCGCGCGCATTAGTCACCAACACAGCGGCATTAACGTGTGCACGGTGCGGTGAGGCCCTTCGTATTTATTCGTGCTCAGAATACAGAGGGTTAAGTGTAGAGGATCGCTGGAAATTTGTACAATTAAAGAGACTATGCAAAAATTGTTTAGGTCATCATTCAGGGGTGTGTAAATCGGGCACGTGTAGGAAATGCAATGACCAACACCATACTTCTCGACATCGCGAAAAAAAGGACAAGAAGTCTATCGTTTGACTGGAAGCAAGTTTGCTAGAGACGAGTACCCGAGCGTCACAGCCGCACTTGATGTGAGCGCAGTAATTAGAGCTAAAAACGCTCGGGGCAACTTCGTTGAGGCACGCGCGCTTTTGGATACATGTGTGACAGCTCATTTTGTAACAGAAAAATTTGCTCGTGAATTAAATCTCCCGTTGAGCGCATGCTCAATCCCCGTAGGCGCGACTAATTATTTAAATACTAATACGAAATACAGCGTAAAAATCAGTTTTAGGTCACGCACTACCGATTTTTCCAAAACGTTAACCTTTCTTACGATTCCATAAATTACAGATTTTGTACTGGATGAACCATTTCCACGCGCATTAATTTCCATACCGCCAAATATAAAACTTGCTGATTCGCGCTTTCCCGTTCCGCGACTGGTAAATATGCTAATTGGTTCAGGGGCGACACTATCATTTCTATCGGTTCAGCACATAAATATTTCGCGTGACGAAGGAGATTTGATTATACAAAAAACGCAATTAGGTTGGGTGATCATGGGCGGAAGTTACTGTGAAAATTGAGATAAATCCGTAGTATCGTGTAATCTACTTAGTTTGAGCGAGCAGTTAAATCAATTTTGGTCGATCGAAGAAGTAAAGGACGAGGCTCCGGTAACTAACAAAGAATCATCATGCGAGCGTTATTACGCTGATACTAGGATACGTGAGCAAACCAAACGATACATCGTGCAACTACCTTTCTGCCAAAAGGTGCCATAATTAGAAAACTCTTGTTCGCAAGTTCTCCGTCGTTTCCACGCCTTATGACGCAAATTACAAGTGAACGGCGAACTTAATCACGAGTACACGAAGGTAATGAAAGATTATAAATCACTTGGCCATATGACGTTACTGCAAAACGAGAATTCCGATGGGTATTATCCACAGCATCATGCATTCGTAAAGGCGTCCAGCGATATGACTAAAGTACGCGTAGTGTTCGATGCATCCGTGAAAACAGATCGGGGCACTTCCCTGAACGACTAACCACTGGTCATGTCTACGATTCAGCCAAAATTGTTTGATCACTTAATGCGATTTCTCTGTTACGCGTTTGTTTTGACAGCCGATATTAAGAAAATGTATAGGCAGGTACTGATGCATCCCGACGATCGGCGTTATCAGAGGATCTTTTGGTATAACGGGAAAGATGTCACCATGTACGAACTAAATACGGTTACCTTTGGAGTCGCATCCACCCCATATTCAGCAATACGCACGATTCATAAATTAGCTGACGATGAAAGGAACGATTTCCTGCGAGCATCTAAAATACTGAAACGCGATCTGCATGCCGATGATCTTTTGACGGGTGCCAATTCAATCGAGGAAATTTTACAAATTCGCGGCAAAATAATTGATCTTTTGAATCGTGGTGGGTTTAATATTCGTCAGTGGGCATCCAATCATCGACATGCCTAAATAACTTCGATCGAAAGCTGTTTAATTCTGATAACATGTTAAAAAAGGAACCAGTTTCAAAAACTCTTGGGGTAACTTAGGATTTGTGGTCGGATGAATTTGTTTATACAGTTGAAGAAATAGTTTTTCCAATTAAAATCACGAAACGACATATACTCTCCGAAATCGCGAAAATCTTTGATCCACCGGGTTTTCTCGGACCAGTAGTATTGTACGCGAAGATTATGATACAAGACTGTTAGAAGGCAAAAAGTGATTGGGATGAATCGGTACAACAGGAGCTCTACACTCGTTGGATGGAATTTGCGCGTCAGATTTCTCTCATCCAAAATTTTGCCATGAATCGGAAACTTTTAATCGACAATGTGGTGACGATAGATTTACACGGATTTTGTGACGCAAGTCAAGCGGGTTACGGTGCATGTATATATGTGCGTTCTGTAGATCGGTATGGGAACTATGCTGTGCGTCTTGCATGTGCGAAATCTCGCGTAGCACCAATAAAAATGAAACCGATTCCTTAACTAGAATTATGCGGTGCACTGCTTTTCGTACGATTATTTAAAGAAATGCGTTCAGCGCTCGATTTCGAAGTTAACAACATAATTTTTTAGTTGGATTCAACGATCGTTTTACATTGGCTTCAAAAATCACTGGAAGCCCTTAAAGTTTTCGAGGTAAATCGAGTAAACAAAATTCAAGCGATGGATTCAGTTCACGAATGGATGCATGTACGAACAAAAGACAATCCTGCCAACACGCTTTCGCGAGGTCAATTGCCGAACGAGTTTTTAAAAAATGAAACTTGGCTTAGCGGTCCCGCGTGGCTCAAGCAATCAGAAATCGAATGGCCAAAAACAATTTTAACATCACCGAGCGAATCACTGGGATTAAAAGGTAAAACGTGTTTCTTAATAAGTTGAGGGACAGAAATTTTTTCACGATTTTCTTGCTATTCAAAACTGATTAACGTAATTGCTTTTTGTCTGCGGATCAGATGGATCAACAAGTTTAAGGAAAAGAGTATCAGTGTGAAAGAGAGGCGCGAGGCCGAGCGAGTAATATTACGTAGGATACAAAAAGATCAATATTTGGACGAGATCGAGCGTTTGTCTTTCTCAAAATCGATAAAAAATACTTGTCTATCAGCTTTTGATCCCTTTATCGATGAGCATGGTCTTTTGCGAGTGGGCGGGAGATTAAGAAACGTGAAAATTTCTTTTGATCAAAAACATCCGGTTTTTTTACCATCGCGCCATCACGTTACGGATTTAATTATTCGCGATGCTCATCGATATACGTTGCGTGCTGGGATTCAAAATGCACTACACACAATTAGACAGCGTTTATGGCTTTTGGACGGAAAGCAGCAAGTTAGACATGTAGTGCGGAAATTCGTGGAGTGCGTGCAAAACCGACCGATACCCATTCACAGTAAGATGGGAGACTTACCGTCAGCTCGGGTAACCAAAGCAGCTGCGTTTTCTCATGTAAGGGTGGATTTTTTCCCCAGGTGTAGCCCCACAACCTTTCCTTAGCCCTCTTCGCCGAACATCTCTGTTTTAGAATCTCTAAAGAATGTCGTAGTCTTTCGAACATGGTGGAATTTAATTTAATTCAATTTTATTCAACTTTAACGTAACTTTTTTTTTTTTTAATAATAAGTTAAATAATTTCGGAAATCATGGTAAACTACAACTGTAAAGCTTATTCAGAAAAAATTGTATTTATAGTTCAATGTGTTCATATGGGGAGCACTCAGGGGGATGAAGTTCCATTAGTATACATGCATATATAAGAGATTGTTAATTTAGAAAAATAAAAGGCAAGTATTAGGTTAGGAACATTAGAAGTGCACTAAAAGTCATCATTTTTCTGTGATAATATTACACTTACTTTACAAAAAACAGTGTCTATTTTGTGTCTTGCCATGAAATATGAAATATGTAATTGCAGTTATAACATTGAATTAGGAAACACGGATCAAAGACTTTTTAAATTGTTAAGGGATTGCTTCTGCTAAGGATACGACAGAATTTAAATATCTGAAAGGTATTCTTTTTGTTCTAGATGAAAAAGGGGACTAAACTAGCATAACAATCAAGACTTTAATTGTGTTGAAGTGCCAGAACTGAAATCTGACTAATTTAAGATTTCAACGAAAAATACTCTTACAAACACGCCTAGTAAGGTTGTAGCGTTACAATTTAAACATTTTGTTTTTTTCGAGGGTTGACAATGATGCCAGAGTTTCTCCGATTACTACATTCTAATTAGCCACTGCTCCAGGCTCGCAAATTTGTAAATTTAGTCTTCCTGGAATAAAAAATAAGATTCCGTAAAGTTTAAAACTGTTATAACTCTGTGAGATGTTAAATGCATTGACTTCCAAGGTAGTGGGTTATTGTAAAGCTGTTTTTGATATAATATAGGTGAAATACAAAGGTTTAAATCCAATTTGGTGCGTTACAATTTAAATTTTTAAATGCATTCATACTAGTCCTTAACGCACCACTATGAAAAAAAAACCGTATTGCTAAATAGTCTAGTATATCTTTGCGAGGGATGTGATTACTGACCTGAAAGGTGGTGGGTTGAAATAAAGCTTTTTTGTATGTAATACAACTGTTGTATATAATAATAATTGTCATTAAGCGCGTCACTCTATAGTGCAAGGTCTTGTTTAAAGATATGTACCAGACTTGGTGCAAAATTTTGACATGGGACTTTGGTGCAATACAGTTTTGAGGCAGTAAGTTACAAAATTCAAATATCTAGGAGTATAAAGATGATGAATTGGATCAGATGAATGTGAAAGGGAGCTTATAGTTATGAGAGAAAACAAGAAAATTCTCGGAGTTATCTAAAGAGCCTTGGAACCCTTTAATATTCACGCTTTATCACCTTTGTCGAGTGTGAGTAATTCTGCCATCTGAGCCACAAAGCTTTTGAACGTGTCCTCGAGTTGATTGAAGTGAGTGGGTGGTAACACATCAGTTTGGTAACATATCAACTGTGCCGTGATTCCAGTGCCAGCTGAGTGGTACAGACTGAGACTCTCCTTTTAATGATACTTGGTGAATCTATATTTTAGTCTTTTTGCCTGAACCTAGGCCCTTTGTACATCAGAACTTATTCATTTTTTGTTCTTTCTGTACTTTGCCTCCATGTTTTTTCTCTTAAAGTCTGATTGTTTAGTTTGAATTATATTTTTCTGACTAATACGAAGATTGAACGTTATCAAAAAATTTTAATATTAACAACAAATTCAAAGTCCTTTTTTGTTTTGTTTAAAACGCTGAGTGTGAATTCTTAAAAATTAATGTGTTTAATTAAATTTGAAAAGTGTTGATTCTGGATACTTGACTTTGTTCAGTGAATATTAATTTAAGTTAAAAGTAGCTTTTTTGCTGTGTACGTAATCGAATTTATACTTGTCTCCCGCGGAACTGTTTCTCTGTGTTAGAGAGTGCGATATTTGTACTTCCAAGAATTTTGTCGCAAGTTAATGATGTCGTTAAATAATTAATAAGATTCACTTCGTTAACAAGATTAAATTGGTTATTATACGTTCCACAAAATGACAATTTCGTTTATTTTTTTATTATTGTAAAACATTTGGTTTACTAATAAACTGCAGCTTTTTACCTAATACTTTATATTATTCTTTCACGTCAACTTTATTTTGTTCTAATAATAAAATTACATATACATTTATTTATTTAGAAAATTCAAAAGTATACTAATTCATAGTAGCAAATATTAAGTCTAAGTTCAGTTATCAGCTATGCTTCACTTTCTTGTTGTTAATACGAGAACTTGCAAAATATTTTTCAGCAAATTTTTAAGATCTCGTAACGCTTTTTTTATTCCGAAGAGCCCGTAATGCTATCATGTAACGCATTGTAGCTTTGTTTAATATTAGTGAAGAGCTTAATAGGGAATTGTACAACTGTTAATAATCAAAATGTTTTATAATTGTAAGAATAAAGTGAAACTTTCGTAAAGAGTATCTTGATCTCAGTTTTAATATTTTAGATGAATCTAAAACGCTGCTATTTTTTTTTGGACAAAATATGGAATTGATGTAAACATTTTCTTTCTCAAATACAGCAGGGTAGAAGTTTTTAACTTATCATGTATAACCCATGTGTATATAAGTTAAGCAAGATCTGCATAAGTTCTCTTACATAAGTATGTCAAAGTCTGTGGAAATTAGAAAAATTTAACACGGGTTTAACTAAAATTGTGTGGGTGTTTGTGAAAGGGTGGTATGGGGTCAGGAAAAATTGTGTGGGGATAAGTGGATAATTCGTAGTTGGCTTGGGGGAGGGGGGGGGTTCATAGAGGGTAGAGTGTTGTCGGGACTAAAGATACTATCATATAAAATAACGAAAAACTGCTTTAAAAGTAATAAAATTATACTTAAAAGGTTGACATTAAAATCTAACCTAAAAATTAGTAAAGAGGTTAAAAGCTATTTTTTTTCTAGACTTAATAAACAAGCAAGAAAAAATTTTAGGAAGGCCCAAAAAAACAGATCTAATTTTAAAAATATTTGACATATTGCCAGTAGAAGCATTTGGCAGTAACTTTTTTTAGCTCTATTTAATATTTAATGTGAATTAAAAAAACATCGAACGAAGCTTGAAATATGCGAACGTCACCCAAAAACAAGCATTATATCGTTAATTCTGGGATGTCTTGTCAGCATGAAGAGATAAAGAGCCTACTTTCTATATATTTGCTACAAGATTTAGTATTTAAACGTACAAGAAGTTTTGAAATGCTCACAAATTAGGATTCAACTTTTATTTTTATTTCATTTAGGCAATGTTAACATTTAGAAACATTATTTGTAATTTTCTTGTTGTTTCACATTAATTACAAAATCATACAAGAAGTGTCAAGATATTAGAACCTAGACTAAGAATAATTATGATCAACTATTAAAACTTATCACATTTAAGACCTTTATTGAAGATATCACTTTTATAAGGTAAAGTTGCGTGTATGCTTCCTTTTAAAGCTGGTCTTACACTCCTCTGAGCCCCACCTACACTTCCTTACGTTACATTTCCAAAGTTGCAACGTCATCACCCTCGATGACACTCACTTTTCAATGTACACAGTGTTATGTCTAATAACTTTTTTGCAAGAGTGTACGTGTGCACGAGCGTACGCCTGCATGTGTGTATGTGTAAGAGAGTGTGCATACGTACGTGGTGCTGTATTCTGTTATATGTGTCGTTTGTGTAGTTTAGTATTATATACTAATTTTTTCATTTCACGGTAGAGAACTGCCGTTCTTTTAACATGAACTTTTTTTCCTTTCTTTCCATTTAACATACATTCTTACATACTTGCAACTTCAAATACGTTTATTCGTTTGTTTATTTATTTAGTAATAAAGTTTTCATTCAAACTTCGTCTAATCATATGTAAGGAAAATTTATTTTTTTTGTCTGTATCCTATGGACTGTACTCCCTCATGTTGTATAGTAAGCCCTTATGCTCATTTTAACTTATTTTCTTATTGACGTATTTAATGTAGTGTGATCAAAAATAGTTTGTTAATATAAATTTATAACATAGTTTATTGTACCTTTCTCGTCATTACGTATTTTTGAAAAAAAATTCTTTCTTCATCTCGTCCTATTGACTGTTCTTCCTGATACAATCAAGAGACATCCAGCACTCGTACTCGTTTTCTCAATTATTTTTATTATGTGTCGTGGCCAACGGCAACTTAATCACGCACCTAGAGGGCTGTCTCAGCTTAGGTTTTCACTTTGCGTGAGGTTATACCATCAGCGTTGTCTGAACTGCTGCCAACTCTCACACTACTCCTGGAATCCTTTTCAGGGTTGGCTGTGCTGATACCATTAGTATTCTATTGACAGCTATCTATTAAAGTTTATTACAGTATGTATCGTACTATTTTTTTTTTTTTTTTTTTTTGTAATTCAGCGTTGAGCTGTGAGAGTGGCTCTCTCTTCAAATATGAAGCTTATAATGACAAACGTAACTTTTAATTATCTTTTTCCTCTCCTCTTTTTGTATGGTTATGATTGTTTGTTTGAGTATTCTTATTGTTCAAAATTTTTTTTCTTGTTTCAGAACTCTTTACAGAAAACATGTTTTCTTACATTATCTTCTGTTTTGCATCAGCCTTTACGTGCGCATATGTGTCGGTTATTGAGCTTACGAACTGTCAGTCCTTATATTTTGCGCCGCGTTCTGCCTACGTGATCATATAACATATTCAAGTACTCTGTAGAGTCAGATAGTTTGACCATCAGTCATCTTACATTTCACTAACGCTCCGGTCAAGACGAACTTGCAGTTATACATGAAAAAAAATCGTTTTGCGATGCTGTCTTCCACAGTTACGTTTCGACCTGTATTGTCAAGACTTTCTAGTACTCTTCATCCTTACATTTTCAAATCACGTATTTTTTTTCTCAGTCTTCTTTCATGTAATGAGGTTTAGCGAAGGGATTATACGAATATTTTTTTGTTTGTCTCTACTCTTTGCCTTTCTATAAATCTTGTATATTTGGCCCACTTTGTTATCACATATCCATTGATAGGTAAGGGGTCGTACTTGAATTCCATGGATAGTCTTAGGTGAAGGGAGAGTTTGATTAAATTATACAGATGCTTACGCTGAGGAACGGGGGGCAGACAGTAGGTTTATGTGTGACAAAACATTTTTTTAACTTTGAAGTATAAGCTTTTAAATCATATTGACCTAATAGTTGACGTTTAAAAATGTTGCATTCTATTTAAAGTCACTTCTTTTAAAATTCCACTATAATTTTTGTTGGTTAAGGCACTCTAAGAAAATATTGCTAAATATGCTTATATTTATATTTATACTTATTATGACTGATGGTGCTTCTTTTGCTGTTACGCGACGTTTTAAAAAATTGTCATTTTAACATAATAAGAAATCATAATACTTTAATATTTAACAGTCTTACACGGAAAAGGAGGGGGAATCTAAAAATAAAGAAATCGTCCATGGCATTTTGGCACGATTCCTTAGTGATCTGTAACGTATATCCTGTTCTTTTTCCGCCAGATTTTTGTTTTTTTGTTACCATTTCTGAATGTATCCCTTTCGTGTACTTGCCTTTTCAAAGTGTGTCAGAAGTTACTATTGCTATTTTCTTTGAACGTTCAATTATTTGTGGTGTGACAGAAAAAACGGTCTCTATCGGCGTAGCTTATTAGGTTGTCGTTTGCGTGCTTCTGATAATTCAACTCATCTCTCTAGTATTGCAGATGTACTAGTAGCCCTTACCCTTTTTTAAAATCCTGATTTTTTTACTACGTAGCCCAACTTTTTATTTGGTAGCCAATGTGTTCTTTTTTTTTGTTGTGGTTGATACCATTATGCTGTTTTCTTCTCTTAGCTTTTGTCAATACTGTAAGTATTCCCCATCTAGCTCCTCTGATTCTGAATTAGCATTTTTCTCTGAGACTACGTTATAATAAATATTGTCCTTGTTATCTCTTAGTCGTTTTGTTTTATTTTCTCATCGTTATAATTTGCTTCCAGGCACGTACACTCAATTCTCACCTTCTCTGGTATTCTTTCTGTTCTTCCTTTGTTTATTTGAATGAACTCAAAACTAAAGCCAGGTGTTCATACCTTTTGCCTTTTCCTGTTTTTTTCTGTTGGTTAGACAGTTTACATATCCTTTGTCGAGAACGCTCTAAGTTGACTCTCCCTTGCACACTATCTGATTCCGTGAAAGTACATCGGGTGGCCTTTTTGTTATGCCCAGGCAATGCGTAACTTCAAAGTCATAACTCTTAAATTCCGCTTTACGTCTTTTGAAATATTTTTCTGGTTTTCTTGATAAGTAAAAATGTTATAGAGGTTCGTGATCTGTGATCACTGTAAACTTGAGCTTATACTAATAAGATCTGAATAGCTCCTTAGTAAATATAATTGGGATTATCATACGGAGGATATCCTTATCATACGGAGGAAAACAAAACTTGCTTCCTTTGAAACAGCACGTAGTCCAACGCATCTGTTGTCAAGATAAAAGATTTTTCTAAGCCTGGAGTGATGAGTATAGGTCCACTACACAGTGTGTCCATGAGGGTTTTGAACGCCTGCTCTTCTTGGTTATCTCATTTAAATGCAGTGTCTACTTTTAAGAGTCTTAATAAGAGGCTATTTATGCATAATGTTTTATAAACCACCATTAGTAGCCTACGAATTTCAGAAACTGTTTTAATTTTTTTACGTTTGTCAATCGAGGGTGACTACTAGCTGCTTGAAATTTCTTTTGATCAGGTACTATCTGCCTATTGCCTGTGTTCTGACCCAGCACTTTTACTTGTTTTTGTTTTTTTTTTAAGACAATTTTTAAGTTCAGTTGTGAGATTTACAGCTGCCCATCATTTTAACAGTTTCATAAATCGTCTCTCGTATTTCTTAAAGTCAGGGTCCAATACCATTGTGTTATCAAGATACAATTTTATTTTAGGGCCTTGTACCCCTGTAAGAGCTGGTGTAATTGTCCTTAAAAATGTTTTTGGCGAGTCCTTGTACCCCATTGGCATCCTTTTATATTGATAATGCCCATCTGAGCCTGAAAGTTCTGTTTCATGTACAGTACCCACGTCTATTTCAACTGGGAAGAATCTAGATTCAAGGTCCACGATGGTAATATAACGGGCTGAAACTATGTTCTTTAGGATGCCACTCTGAAATGGAGCGGGTTATGTGAATCCACTGTCACTTCGACTAGCAGTTAAAAGTTTGTTATTACTCTCGTCCTTTTCCATTATTTGGCCCTTATTATTTTGCTACGTACCAAGTATTTGAGCTGTATCGAGAGATGGAGAGCTCAACTATCTCTTATTCAAGTTTTTTCTTTACGTTAATTTTTATTTGATACACTTTATTACTGGAGGATATCTGTACCTTTTCAGCACAATAGGTTTTTCTGACGTTGTTACAATAAGATGCTTTAACAGATATGTTGCCTTAAAAGATTTTCCGTTAAGGCCGAACACGTAAGGGCTTACGTTGATCAGCATTTCCTTGTGCTCTTTTCCTTCATGATTGCATTTGGCTGTATCTACGAGTTGCATCATCTTGTCCACCTGTTTTCGTTTCCTAGCTCCTCTTTGTCTTCTATAAAATTCTCCATTCTTTCTTTATTATCACGTATTTCTTATTTGAATAACTTCGTAACTACTTTTTCCAAGCATATAACATTATCCTCCATAACATTTTTTGAGTGTTTCTAATAAATTTCTTCGTATTCTAGCAGCTCCACTTCTAAAATATTCATATATTATATCTAATCAGTTATATTAAAACACACTACAATTATGCTACCCTTGTTATCTATGGATGTTAAGATTCCAAACCATATCTCTTTCTTCATTTCTAAGAGGAGTTTCTAGCGCTTTTTGCTTCATTTCTGCTTTTCTCTATCCCCCCAAAAATTATGTGTTTCAATTTTTCCGGTATTTTTAAACACTTCAGCTTCAATAGTGATATCTCTACGTCATTTAGTCTAATCATGTTATCAACGGCATCAACTGGCCCTGGTATATCTTCAAGTTATTCCATTCATAGATTTCTTATGCCTTAATTAAGAAGTCATAAGGAATGACATGTAGTGTGCTTTCCAATTTCTGCAAATAAGATTTTGCGGTGCCCGATGTTTTGTGTGCTCCATGAATCCTACTGATAATAGCTACTTAATACCTACTGCCTATTAGTATATTGGTGCTAAGAAAATTTTTCTTTATAATCGAAATCTCTGCACCTGTATCTACACAAAAAATCGCCTTCCTATTCCTTAACGGTAGGCTTTATATATAGACTGATATTGGCCTTTGCCCTGTTCTCGCCAGTTTGACAGTTATTTTAAAAAGCTGCTCTATTTCTTTGTCACTCGATGAAAGCTTAAGTTTGTCATTCTCTACGTGTGTGTCTGGCAGTTTTGTCTGATTAACCTTTTTGTAGACTCTCCTACTTTTTCTTGTACATTTGCCGTTCCACTGTGTAGGAGTGTCTTCTTATTCTGCTGTAGTATGCTCTATTTTTTCTGTACTTCTTAAGTACTCGGGCTGTTGTGGTGCGCTCTCACCTCCATTATTTGTTGCTCCATCATCTGGGGCTCTTCTCTCACACATTTTTTCTCGCCAGACATGCTTCTCCCTGCTTGTCTCTTTATCTTATGTTCAACGTTTGGAGACGACGCCAAACATCCTGCGGGATATTCTATCTTTTTAGTTGCCAGAGGCGTACTCTTTCTTTGCCAGGTTTACTGGTGGTCCCAACTTGGTTATTGCCTTACTGTATGTAGGTAGGGTACTTACTGATACTGTGTACCGTAAATTAAGGTTGCTTTCGATTTTGACTGCTTTTATTATTGCTTATTAGAAGGTCCTAGGGCTTAAACTTGTAATTTTTCATTTAAATACTAAGTGCAGACCATATGTTCATTGTTAAACTGCTTCCACTTCCACATTTTTTTAAAAACTTTTTCCTGAATTGACAATAGGCTTGGGTTTGTGCCGTGTAGCATTATTCATCAATGGTATATATGTTTTACCCACCATTTTTCTAGCACCGTTTTTGTCTCGGAATTTTGTAAAAAAGTTACACAAAAAAGAGGAGCGGACGACATAATGAATATATCAAAAATACTCCTCAATCTTGTCTTTCTTAATGAATGTCTCTTCTATATTGCTTTGCAGTCAATATAAATACATTACATATGTATTTCTGTGCTAGTCGATATGTGCATCAGTAGGAATATAATATTAGAGCCATTTCTCTTTAACGCTTGCTGTTTCTCTGCTTGTTAATAAAATAACTTAAAATTTTTGTTTTTATCTTGTTGGTTTCTGAGCTGTTGTCACCACTGCTGGTAGGCAATGATCAGTTCTATAATTCTTGATCACGTCCCCGACCTCTCAATTTTTAATCATCGTAATCTTGTGGCACTGCAGTATGTGTGCTTTTTGGAAGAATTTTATTATTCTAAAACGAGAAAAATAAGAAAAAAATTTTGATTTTTGACATAGCCCACACTTAGCACCAAACTTGTTTACGTCAGATAAAGATTGCACGGAAGATTGTTGTTACCAGAATAAGCTATACCAAAAGTGATGAGCATAGAAAAATAACGTACAGGTCTTGAGATTTCTGCAACCAGTCTCACATTTTGACATACTTATCTGGATCACCGAAAAACCTGTGACTAGTCAGTTTTATAACTATACTAGTACAAGTTTTTCAATAGCTTTGGTACAGGATTTTTCTGTACCATGGATAGTCTATTAAATTTGTATACTGCGCATGGCTTTCTACTGTACCGTCTACCGCGCATAGTACGTGCGCTTATAATATACAGTGGAGATATGTATGTATATATGTATGCATACTTGCATACATGTATGGGATTGTCATTGTTATTTTGGCTCAATATGTGAATTGTTCTTTGCGAGTGAAAACCCATTGTTATACGCAACAGGAAAGTGACTACAAGTGCCTACTGCACTTATCATTACATCTTGTTAGATTCGTATCAATGTATTGAACTTTATATTGTGTTGTGGTGGATATACTGAAATCCTAACCTCTTGAACTTTTACAGCTACGTATGTATATATATACTGACATTCTGAATGCTCCCACTGGCCGACTAACTTTCTGTACTGGTACAGGAAAAACCCGTACCACGTATCGGATTATGACGTACTAAGTATAAGGTTTATCTATACTCACTAAAGTACTTTAAAGTATACTACCGTACCAAATATACCTGTACCAGTACACATTTTTCTTGTACAGAGTATCGAAAATACTTGTACTAACATATAGTACCTGTTTTTCTGGTAACAACAATCTTCCGTGTGGTAAGGAGGTGAGTCACAAGATATATCAACACTTACTACGTTAAAGACCTTTATTTCAGATATCGCTTCTGTAATTCAAAGTCCCGCATGCGTTTTCTTCTGAGGCTTGTTGGGTACTATACTGAAAGCCTTTTTTCTTGCTCACTACCTTTTTTCATGGCCCTGAGGCCCTTTGTTACGATATGTGAAGAAAGGGAGCCGAAAGCCTTACCTATACTTCTGTACGTTATAATGCCGTAAATTCTTTAACGTCTTGCCAGCTTAGTTAGATGAAGAGCTCTTTTCTTTTATTTTTTCATTAACTTGAGAATGAACATAAAATAAAAAAACACTTGAAAATTAATAGTCCTACAGAAACGATAGAAAAAATTCAAAACAAGAATCCCAAATTTTAATTGAACCTTATTATTGAACCTTATTATAATAATTTTAAGTACATAATGAATTTTACCATTCATGAATTTTTCTATTAAGAACTGTAATGAGGGTTCAAAAATCAAAATGCAATTGGCTTAGTTTTTTATATTCTCACTAGCACCCCCCCCCCCATGTCTCAGCTTCACATAAGACTCACTAAATGGAACACCGTAGTATATTGACACGTAATGTAAAACGTATTAAGTTAAAAATTGGACGACTATTCTTGACACTTTTCAGAACAAAAAACGTCGTACTTAAAATGTTTTTGTCCGGAATCTATACAGTTTATTTGCTATTACCACGGCCAATTACCAGAGCATTAAGACCCTGGAGCTTGACCTTCCCACATTTTATTGCCACAAAAAATACGAGTACATATAAACCTACCTATTTGAAAATTTGGAAGATTGAAGTGATTACAGTCATCAGGGTTAAAATAAAAAGCTGATTTCTCACGTAATATATTTTTTATTCTTCGACTTTGACGCTGCTGTTTCAATATCGATAAATATTTTACATAAGTTTTCTGACACCTAAGAATGTAAACACTTGAAGCATTTGAAGTTTTCCTTCCAATTCGCTTTCTTGTGACTGCAGGTATGGTTGAAACTTTTGTGAGCCCTACAGCCTGTTTTTGTCAACTTTGTTGAGTTGTTATGTATTTGTTGGCAAGATAGTTTAAGGTTAGATGATTTTTAAATGGACTGGTGAGATTAACTCTTTTTTATTACTAAAGTTTGCAGCAAACGTGACTGCCTGGATACCTGCAGGTGATCTTCTCTGGCGTGTTGTTGTAGCACCAGACTGATTGGGTAAAAAACTACAAAGTCTAGAGCTTTGGAGCAAGTTGTAGAGCTCTTTACAAATGTTTTCTGGTGTAACTCAAGAGATGTTGGTGTCCTAAACACCTTTTCTTTGCAGAGCTCAATCATTTTGGTGATTCAAGGTAGGGAGACTGGTTCATGATGCTTGACTGTGGGAAAACTGTCCTACTTGCTCAAGTTTAATTTTCCTAAATAGTTTTACTGTCAGGTTCATCTCACGCAAATCTTAGAGAGAATTGGTAATTCCTGGTTGAATGATTAAAGTCAAAATAATAATGTATCGTCATCATTGTCTGGGGCTCCTAGCCTTATGATAAAGAACTCTACTCGTGACGTCTACCAGTAAATGACTAACGTTGTTTAATAGTGGCCAACTTTACATAGTCTCTTAGTTGACGAACCGTTGCTGGAAATGGTAGTAAAAATGCATTAGTGGGCCAGGTAGTTCAACGTTCGATGGCCCTAAAAAGAGCCGATGAGATAAATGCTGAATTAAGAAACAAAAATCACTTATGATGGCCGTGGAAAAGGCCAGTAATTTTAGTCATTCACCATTATTATTTTCGATGATAAAGAGAGGGCTGCAAGGAGCTTGAGTCTTACCCTCAGAGGCTCTGTGTTTGAAGACCGTATGTTAGTATATACACATCTGGCTAAAGAATATCTTGTATTCGGGTCATTTTCCAGATAACCAACTATCCATTATTAGTCAAAAAAGTGGTCCTGAAAAATACCTCCTGTGTGGGTATGCTGCATGCCATTAAAATGAACCACTGAGAAGAAGGCTGATCAAATCCAGTGAAAATGTCTGCCCAAGCTACTCCAGGTTGTTTTCCCTGGCTTGCTGTGGTAGCAAAATCTGCTTTGGTAGCACCAGGTAAGTAGAAAGAATGGCCACAAAACTCAAAATAATTAGAGAAGATTGTGCTCTGGATCAGCATCTCCTGGTAAAACGCTGAAGATGTTGGCGTTCAGAGCAACTTTTATTCGTGACACTCATTAATCCTAGTGGTTTGCAATGGTATTCAACCGTAAGTTGCCTGGTCAGTGGAAAAGAGTGTTGTCAGTAGCTGGAATACCCAACTGCATGGCTCACAACTCTTTTCTTGGTGCACTTACAATAAAAGACTATGGAATTTGGAAAGTTGCTCGGGGATAATATAATCGAACCCACTAACTTCTATTGCAAGTAGCTTCCATTTTACTTGAATGCTACCTAGCGGACCCTACAGAACTGAATCGAAAAACTAGTGGATTTCGAAAAACTTTTAGTGATTTTATTGCTCTTATTCTCAATTTTTTTTTCATATAAATTTTACTTAAACCATCTGAGAAGTGTCAGGAATAAGTATGTCAAACTTTAGCCTGATCTGTTCAGTAGTTTTTGTGGTTGATAATTCCAACGATTTGAGCGACTTAGCTTTATATGTTAGTAAGACGACCTTGCTATTCTTGAACAGGCAAACTGGCAGAAAAATATTTTTAATGTTATTTTTTTTCGTTAGTTTGACTTTAATTTTAAAAACTTTTAAAACAAAAAAGCCTTTATAATGCAAGCTTTACAACTAATATTTTATAATTCTTCGATTCTTATAGATGCGTAGTCCAACGCATCTGTTGTCAAGATAAAAGATTTTTCTAAGCCTGGAGTGATGAGTATAGGTCCACTACACAGTGTGTCCATGAGGGTTTTGAACGCCTGCTCTTCTTGGTTATCTCATTTAAATGCAGTGTCTACTTTTAAGAGTCTTAATAAGAGGCTATTTATGCATAATGTTTTATAAACCACCATTAGTAGCCTACGAATTTCAGAAACTGTTTTAATTTTTTTACGTTTGTCAATCGAGGGTGACTACTAGCTGCTTGAAATTTCTTTTGATCAGGTACTATCTGCCTATTGCCTGTGTTCTGACCCAGCACTTTTACTTGTTTTTGTTTTTTTTTTAAGACAATTTTTAAGTTCAGTTGTGAGATTTACAGCTGCCCATCATTTTAACAGTTTCATAAATCGTCTCTCGTATTTCTTAAAGTCAGGGTCCAATACCATTGTGTTATCAAGATACAATTTTATTTTAGGGCCTTGTACCCCTGTAAGAGCTGGTGTAATTGTCCTTAAAAATGTTTTTGGCGAGTCCTTGTACCCCATTGGCATCCTTTTATATTGATAATGCCCATCTGAGCCTGAAAGTTCTGTTTCATGTACAGTACCCACGTCTATTTCAACTGGGAAGAATCTAGATTCAAGGTCCACGATGGTAATATAACGGGCTGAAACTATGTTCTTTAGGATGCCACTCTGAAATGGAGCGGGTTATGTGAATCCACTGTCACTTCGACTAGCAGTTAAAAGTTTGTTATTACTCTCGTCCTTTTCCATTATTTGGCCCTTATTATTTTGCTACGTACCAAGTATTTGAGCTGTATCGAGAGATGGAGAGCTCAACTATCTCTTATTCAAGTTTTTTCTTTACGTTAATTTTTATTTGATACACTTTATTACTGGAGGATATCTGTACCTTTTCAGCACAATAGGTTTTTCTGACGTTGTTACAATAAGATGCTTTAACAGATATGTTGCCTTAAAAGATTTTCCGTTAAGGCCGAACACGTAAGGGCTTACGTTGATCAGCATTTCCTTGTGCTCTTTTCCTTCATGATTGCATTTGGCTGTATCTACGAGTTGCATCATCTTGTCCACCTGTTTTCGTTTCCTAGCTCCTCTTTGTCTTCTATAAAATTCTCCATTCTTTCTTTATTATCACGTATTTCTTATTTGAATAACTTCGTAACTACTTTTTCCAAGCATATAACATTATCCTCCATAACATTTTTTGAGTGTTTCTAATAAATTTCTTCGTATTCTAGCAGCTCCACTTCTAAAATATTCATATATTATATCTAATCAGTTATATTAAAACACACTACAATTATGCTACCCTTGTTATCTATGGATGTTAAGATTCCAAACCATATCTCTTTCTTCATTTCTAAGAGGAGTTTCTAGCGCTTTTTGCTTCATTTCTGCTTTTCTCTATCCCCCCAAAAATTATGTGTTTCAATTTTTCCGGTATTTTTAAACACTTCAGCTTCAATAGTGATATCTCTACGTCATTTAGTCTAATCATGTTATCAACGGCATCAACTGGCCCTGGTATATCTTCAAGTTATTCCATTCATAGATTTCTTATGCCTTAATTAAGAAGTCATAAGGAATGACATGTAGTGTGCTTTCCAATTTCTGCAAATAAGATTTTGCGGTGCCCGATGTTTTGTGTGCTCCATGAATCCTACTGATAATAGCTACTTAATACCTACTGCCTATTAGTATATTGGTGCTAAGAAAATTTTTCTTTATAATCGAAATCTCTGCACCTGTATCTACACAAAAAATCGCCTTCCTATTCCTTAACGGTAGGCTTTATATATAGACTGATATTGGCCTTTGCCCTGTTCTCGCCAGTTTGACAGTTATTTTAAAAAGCTGCTCTATTTCTTTGTCACTCGATGAAAGCTTAAGTTTGTCATTCTCTACGTGTGTGTCTGGCAGTTTTGTCTGATTAACCTTTTTGTAGACTCTCCTACTTTTTCTTGTACATTTGCCGTTCCACTGTGTAGGAGTGTCTTCTTATTCTGCTGTAGTATGCTCTATTTTTTCTGTACTTCTTAAGTACTCGGGCTGTTGTGGTGCGCTCTCACCTCCATTATTTGTTGCTCCATCATCTGGGGCTCTTCTCTCACACATTTTTTCTCGCCAGACATGCTTCTCCCTGCTTGTCTCTTTATCTTATGTTCAACGTTTGGAGACGACGCCAAACATCCTGCGGGATATTCTATCTTTTTAGTTGCCAGAGGCGTACTCTTTCTTTGCCAGGTTTACTGGTGGTCCCAACTTGGTTATTGCCTTACTGTATGTAGGTAGGGTACTTACTGATACTGTGTACCGTAAATTAAGGTTGCTTTCGATTTTGACTGCTTTTATTATTGCTTATTAGAAGGTCCTAGGGCTTAAACTTGTAATTTTTCATTTAAATACTAAGTGCAGACCATATGTTCATTGTTAAACTGCTTCCACTTCCACATTTTTTTAAAAACTTTTTCCTGAATTGACAATAGGCTTGGGTTTGTGCCGTGTAGCATTATTCATCAATGGTATATATGTTTTACCCACCATTTTTCTAGCACCGTTTTTGTCTCGGAATTTTGTAAAAAAGTTACACAAAAAAGAGGAGCGGACGACATAATGAATATATCAAAAATACTCCTCAATCTTGTCTTTCTTAATGAATGTCTCTTCTATATTGCTTTGCAGTCAATATAAATACATTACATATGTATTTCTGTGCTAGTCGATATGTGCATCAGTAGGAATATAATATTAGAGCCATTTCTCTTTAACGCTTGCTGTTTCTCTGCTTGTTAATAAAATAACTTAAAATTTTTGTTTTTATCTTGTTGGTTTCTGAGCTGTTGTCACCACTGCTGGTAGGCAATGATCAGTTCTATAATTCTTGATCACGTCCCCGACCTCTCAATTTTTAATCATCGTAATCTTGTGGCACTGCAGTATGTGTGCTTTTTGGAAGAATTTTATTATTCTAAAACGAGAAAAATAAGAAAAAAATTTTGATTTTTGACATAGCCCACACTTAGCACCAAACTTGTTTACGTCAGATAAAGATTGCACGGAAGATTGTTGTTACCAGAATAAGCTATACCAAAAGTGATGAGCATAGAAAAATAACGTACAGGTCTTGAGATTTCTGCAACCAGTCTCACATTTTGACATACTTATCTGGATCACCGAAAAACCTGTGACTAGTCAGTTTTATAACTATACTAGTACAAGTTTTTCAATAGCTTTGGTACAGGATTTTTCTGTACCATGGATAGTCTATTAAATTTGTATACTGCGCATGGCTTTCTACTGTACCGTCTACCGCGCATAGTACGTGCGCTTATAATATACAGTGGAGATATGTATGTATATATG